>JAPZAG010000505.1:0-10339 GCA_027475135.1 Bactrocera correcta
TACAAACCATGGCGGCATAACGACAATACACTTGGAAGAACTCCGTAATCTTTTATTTAGGTATAAAGTCGGTTTTTTTTGTATGTACACATTTAGCAATCGATATCGAAATGCTTCAAATCATTAGTTTAACATATTTAAGTTAATTAACCATCTTTAACGTATTGAAGGTGAAATAAAGCCATGGCGCTATAACGACAGTAATTTGGAAGAATTCCTTAATCTTATATTTAGGTATAAAGTCGATTTTCTTGTATATATGCATATAGAAATCGATACAGAAATGCTTCAAATCATTAGTTTAACATATTTAAGTTAATTAACCATCTTTAACGTATTGAAGGTGAAATAAAGCCATGGCGCCATAACGACAGTAATTTGGAAGAATTCCATAATCTTATATTTAGGTATAAAGTCGACTTTCTTGTATATATGCATTAAGCAATCGATATCGAAGTGCTTCAAATAACAGGTTTAACATATTTGAGTTAATAAACCTTCTTTAACTAACTGAAGTTAACATAAGGCCATGGCGGAATAACGGCAGTGCATTTGGAAGAATTACGTTATCCTATGTTTAGGTATAAAGTCAAGTTTCTTGTACTAGCACATTAAGCAATCGATATCGAAATGCTCAAATCATTAGTTTAACATATATAAGTAAAATTACCTTCTTTAACCTACCGAAGGTGACATGAAGCCACGGCGGTATAACTGCACTGCATTTAGAAGAATTCCGCAATTTTATATTTGGGTATAAATTCGACTCTTTTGTATATATGCATTTAGAAATCGATATCGAAATGCTTTAAATCATTAGTTTAACATATTTAAGTTAATTAACCTTCTTTAACGTATTGAAGTTGATATAAAGCCATGGCGGCATAACGACAGTGCATGTAGAAGAATTCCGTAATCTTATATTTATGTATAATGTCGATTTTCTTGTATATACACATTTAGCAATCGATAGCGAAATGCTTCAAATCATTAGTTTAACATATTTAAGTTAATAAAACTTCTTTAACGCACTGAAGTTTACATAAAGCCTTAACGGTATAACTGCACTGCATTTAGAAAAATTCCGTTATCTTATATTTAGGTATAAATTTGACTTTCTTGTATATACTCATTTAGCAAGCGATACCAAAATGCTTCAAACCATTAGTTTAACATATTTAAAATAATTAAACTTCTTTAACGTATTGAAGTTGATACCAGGCCATGGCGGCATAATGACAGTACATTTGGAAGAATTCCGTAATCTTATATTTAGGCATAAAGTCGATTTTCTTGTATATCGCATTCAGCAATCGATATCGAAATGCTTCAAATCATTAGTTTAACATATTTAAGTTAATAAAACTTCTTTAACGCACTGAAGTTTACATAAAGCCTTAACGGTATAACTGCACTGCATTTAGAAGAATTCCGTTATCTTATATTTAGGTATAAATTTGACTTTCTTGTATATACACATTTAGCAAGCGATATCGAAATGCTTCAAATCCTTAGTTTAACATATTTAAGTTAATTAACTTTCTTTAACGTATTGAAGTTGATAAAGAGCCATGGCGGCATAACGACAGTACATTTCGAAGAATTCCGTAGTCTTATATTTAGGTATAAAGTCGATTTTCTTGTATATATGCATTAAGCAATCGATATCGAAATGCTTCAAATAACTGGTTTAACATATTTAAGTTAATAAACCTTCTTTAACGAACTGAAGTTAATATAAAGCCATAACGGCATAACGGCAGTGCATTTAGAAGAATTACGTAATCTTATATTTAGGTATGATTTCGATTTTCTTGTATATACTCATTTAGCAATCGATATCGAAATGCGTCAAATCTTTAGTTTAACATATTTTAGTTAATAAAGCTTCTTTAACGCCTGAAGTTAACATAAAGCCATGGCGCCATAACGGCAGTGCATGTAGAAGAATTCCGTAATCTTATATTTAGGTATGTAGTCGATTTTCTTGGATTTACACATTTAGCAATCGATATCGAAAATCTTCAAATAGCTGGTTTAGCATATTTATTTTATTTACCTTCTTTATCGTACTGAAGTTTAAATAAAGCCATAACGGCATAACGGCAGTATATTTGGGTGAATTCCGTAATCTTTTATTTACGTATAAAATCGATTTTCTTGTATATACACATTAAGCAATCGATATCGAAATGCTTCAACTCATTAGTTTAACATATTTAAGTTAATAAACCTTCTTTAACGTATTGAAGTTGATATAAAGCCATGTCGGCATAACGGCAGTGCATTTTGAAGAATTCCGTAATCTTATATTTAGGTATAAAGTCGATTTTCTTTTATATACACATTTGGCAATCAATAACGATATGCTTCAAATCATTAGTTTAACATATTTAAGTTAATTAACCTTCTTTATCTTACTGAAGTTTACATAAAGCCATAACGGTATAACGGCAGTTCATCTGGAAGAATTTCGTAATCTTATATTTAGGTATAAAGCTGATTTTGTTGTATATACTCATTTAGCAATCGATATCGAGATGCTCCAACTCATTAGTTTAACATGTTTAAGTTAATAAGCCTTCTTTAACGAACTGAGGTTGGCATAAAGCCATGGCGGCATAACGGCAGTGCATTTAGAAGAATTCTGTAATCTTATGTTTTGGTATAAAGTCGATTTTCTTGTATATACACATTTAGCAATCGATATCGAAATGCTTCAAATCATTAGTTTAACAGATTTAAGTTAATAAACGTTCTTTAACGCACTGAAGTCTACATAAAGATTTAACGGTATAACGGCAGTGCATTTAGAAGAATTCCGTTATCTTATAGTTAGGTATAAATACGATTTTCTTGTATATACACATTTAGCAAGCGATATCGAAATGCCTCAAATTATTAGTTTAACAAACTTAAGTTAATTAACCATCTTTATCCTACTGAAGTTTACATAAAGCCGGTATAAAGGAAGTGCATTTGGAAGAATTCCGTAATCTTATATTTAGGTATAAAGTCGATTTTGTTGTATATACACATTCAGCAATCGATATCGAGATGCTTCAACTCATTAGCTTAACATATTTAAGTTAATAAACCTTCTGTAACGATCTGAATTTGTCATATAGCCACGGCGGTATTACGGCAGTGCATGTAGAAGGATTTCGTAATCTTTTATTTAGGTATAAAGTCGATTTTCTTTTATATGCACATTTAGATATCGATATCGAAATGCTTCAAATCATTAGTTTAACATATTAAATTAATAAACATTTTTTAGCTTACAGAAGTCTACATAAAGATTTAACGGTATACCGGCAGTGCATTTAGAAGAATTCCGTTATCTTATATTTGGGTATAAATACGATTTTCTTGTATATACACACTTAGCAATCGATATCGAAATGCCTCAAATCATTACTTTAACATACTTAAGTTAATTAACCTTCTTTATCCTACTGAAGTTTACATAAAGCCGGTATAAAGGCAGTGCATTTGGAAGAATTCCGTAATCTTATATTTAGGTATAAAGTCGATTTTGTTGTATATACACATTTAGCAATCGATATCGAGATGCTTCAACTCATTAGTTTAACATATTTAACTTAATAAACCTTCTTTAACGATCTGAATTTGGCATATAGCCACGGCGGTATTACGGCAGTGCATGTAGAAGGATTTCGTGATCTTTTATTTAGGTATAAAGTCGATTTTCTTGTATTTGCACATTTAGCAATCGATATCGAAAATCTTCAAATCATTAGTTTAACATATTTAAGTAAATTAACCCCGTTTTTCTTACTGAAATCTACAAAAGCCTTAACGGCATAACGGCAGTGCATTTGGAAGAGTTCCGTAATCTTATATTTAGGTATTAAGTCGATTTTGTTGTATATACGCATTTAGCAATCGACATCGAAATGCTTCAACTCATTAGTTTAACATAGTTAAGTTAATAAACGTTCTTTAACGATCTGAAGTTGGCATAACGGCAGTGGATGTAGAAGAATTCCGCAATCTTATATTAGGCATAAAGTCGATTTTCTTGTATATACACATTTTTCAATCGATATCGAAATGCTTCAAATCATTAGTTTAACATATTAAATTAATAAACATTTTGTAGCTTACTGAAGTCTACATAAAGCCTTAACGGTATGGCGGCAGTGCATTTAGAAGAATTACGTAATGTTATAATTTTATATTTAGGTATAAAGTCGATTTTCTTGTATTTGCACATTTAGCAATCGATATCGAAATGCTTCAAACCATTAGTTTAACATATTTAGAATAATTAACCTTCTTTAACGTATTGAAGGTGATACAAAGCCATGGTGGCATAACGACAACTCATTTGGAAGAATTCCGTAATCTTATATTTAGGTATAAAGTCGATTTTCTTGTATATACACATTAAGCAATCGATATCGAAATGCTTCAAATCATAAGTTTAACATATTTAAGTTAATTAATCCTCTTTGTCTTACTGAAGTCTACAAAAGCCTTAACGGTATAACGGCAGTGCATTTGGAAGAATTCCGTAAACTTATATTTAGGTATAAAGTCGATTTTGTTGTTTATACGCATTTAGCAATCGACATCGAAATGCTTGAACTCATTAGTTTAACATGTTTAAGTTAATAAACCTTCTTTAACGATCTGAAGTTGGCATAACGGCAGTGGATGTAGAAGAATTCCGTAATCTTATATTATGCATAAAGTCGATTTTCTTGTATATACACATTTTTCAATCGATATCGAAATGCTTCAAATCATTTGTTTAACATATTAAGTTAATAAACATTTTGTAGCTTACTGAAGTCTACATAAAGCCTTAACGGTATAGCGGCAGTGCATTTAGAAGAATTACGTAATGTTATAATTTTATATTTAGGTATAAAGTCGATTTTCTTGTATTTGCACATTTAGCAATCGATATCGAAATGCTTCAAACCATTAGTTTAACATATTTAGAATAATTAACCTTCTTTAACGTATTGAAGGTGATACAAAGCCATGGTGGCATAACGACAGTTCATTTGGAAGAATTCCGTAATCTTATATCATAAGTTTAACATATTTAAGTTAATTAATCCTCTTTGTCTTACTGAAGTCTACAAAAGCCTTAACGGTATAACGGCAGTGCATTTCGAAGAATTCCGTAAACTTATATTTAGGTATAAAGTCGATTTTGTTGTTTATAAACATTTAGCAATCGATATCGAAATGCTTCAAATCATTTGTTTAACATTATAATTTAATAAACATTTTTTTAGCATACTGAAGTCTACATAACGCCTTAACGGTATAACGGCAGTGCATGTAGAAGGATTCCGTTATCTTATATTTAGGTATAAAGTCGATTTTCTTGTATATACACATTTAGCAAGCGATATCGATATGCTTCAAATCATTAGTTTAATATATTTAAGTTTATTAACCTTCTTTAACGTATTCAAGTTTATATAAAGCCATGGCGGCATAACGGCAGTGCATTTAGAAGAATTCCGTAATCTTGTATTTAGGTATAAAGTCGATTTTCGAGTATATATACATTTATCAAGCGATATCGAAATGCTTCAAATCATTAGTTTAACATATTTAAGTTAATAAACCTTCTTTAACGAACTGAAGTTGGCATAAATCCATGGCGGCATAACGGCAGTGCATGTAGAGGAATTCCGTTATCTTATATTTAGGTATAAAGTCGATTTTCTTGTATATACACATTTAGCAAGCGATATCGAAATGCTTCAAATCATTAGTTTAACATATTTAAGTTCATTAAACTTCTTTAACGTAATGAAGGTGATATAAAGCCATGGCGGCATAACGACAGTGCATTAAGAAGAATTCCGTAATCTTATATTTAGGTATAAAGTCGATTTTGTTGTATATACACATTAAGCAAGCGATATCGAAATGCTTCAAATCATTAGTTTAACATATTTAAGTTAATAAACCTTCTTTAACGAACTGAAGTTGGCATAAAGCCATGGCGGCATAACGGCAGTGCCTGTAGAAAAATTCCGTTATCTTATATTTAGGTATAAAGTCGATTTTCTTGTATGTACACATTTAGCAAGCGATATCGAAATGCTTCAAATCATTAGTTTAACATATTTAAGTTAATTAACCTTCTTTAACGTATTGAAGTTGATCTAAAGCCATGGCGGCATAACGGCAGTGCATTTAGAAGAAATCCGTAATCTTGTATTTAGGTATAAAGTCGATTTTTTTGTATATACACATTTAGCAATCGATATCGAGATGCTTCAACTCATTAGTTTAACATATTTAAGTTAACAAACCTTCTATAACAAACTGAAGTTGGCATAAAGCCATGGCGGCATAACGGCAGTGCATGTAGAAGAATTCCGTAATGTTATATTTAGGTATAAAGTCGATTTTGTTGTATATACACATTTAGCAATCGATATCGAGATGCTTCAACTCATTAGCTTAACATATTAAATTAATAAACATTTTTTAGCTTACTGAAGTCTACATAAAGATTTAACGGTATAACGGCAGTGCATTTAGAAGAATTCCGTTATCTTATATTTAGGTATAAATACGATTTTCTTGTATATACACATTTAGCAAGCGATATCGAAATGCCTCAAATCATTACTTTAACATACTTAAGTTAATTAACCTTCTTTATCCTACTGAAGTTTACATAAAGCCGGTATAAAGGCAGTGCATTTGGAAGAATTCCGTAATCTTATATTTAGGTATAAAGTCGATTTTGTTCTATATACACATTTAGCAATCGATATCGAGATGCTCCAACTCATTAGTTTAACATATTTAAGTTAATAAACCTTCTTTAACGAACTGAGGTTGGCATAAAGCCATGGCGGCATAACGGCAGTGCATTTAGAAGAATTCTGTAATCTTATGTTTTGGTATAAAGTCGATTTTCTTGCATATACACATTTAGCAATCGATGTCGAAATGCTTCAAATCATTAGTTTAACAGATTTAAGTTAATAAACGTTCTTTAACGCACTGAAGTCTACATAAAGATTTAACGGTATAACGGCAGTTCATTATCCTACTGAAGTTTACATAAAGCCGGTATAAAGGCAGTGCATTTGGAAGAATTCCGTAATCTTATATTTAGGTATAAAGTCGATTTTGTTGTATATACACATATAGCAATCGATATCGAGATGCTTCAACTCATTAGCCTAACATATTTAAGTTTATAAACCTTCTTTAACGATCTGAATTTGTCATATAGCCACGGCGGTATTACGGCAGTGCATGTAGAAGGATTTCGTAATCTTTTATTTAGATATAAAGTCGATTTTCTTTTATATGCACATTTAGATATCGATATCGAAATGCTTCAAATCATTAGTTTAACATATTAAATTAATAAACATTTTTTAGCTTACTGAAGTCTACATGAAGATTTAACGGTATAACGGCAGTGCATTTAGAAGAATTCCGTTATCTTATATTTAGGTATAAATACGATTTTCTTGTATATACACATTTAGCAAGCGATATCGAAATGCCTCAAATCATTACTTTAACATACTTAAGTTAATTAACCTTCTTTATCCTACTAAAGTTTACATAAAGCCGGTATAAAGGCAGTGCATTTGGAAGAATTCCGTAATCTTATATTTAGGTATAAAGTCGATTTTGTTGTATATACACATTTAGCAATCGATATCGAGATGCTTCAACTTATTAGCTTAACATATTTAAGTTAATAAACCTTCTTTAACGATCTGAATTTGGCATATAGCCACGGCGGTATTACGGCAGTGCATGTAGAAGGATTTCGTGATCTTTTATTTAGGTATAAAGTCGATTTTCTTGTATTTACACATTTAGCAATCGATATCGAAAATCTTCAAATCATTAGTTTAACATATTTAAGTTAATTAACTTTCTTTAACGTAATGAAGGAGATATAAAGCCATGGCAACATAACGACAGTGCATGTAGAAGAATTCCGTAATCTTAAATTTAAGTATACATTCGATTTTCTTATATTTACACATTTAGCAATCGATATTGAAATGCCTCAAATCATTAGTTTAACATATTTAAGTAATTTAACCCTCTTTACCTTACTGAAATCTACAAAAGCCTTAACGGCATATCGGCATAACGGCAGTGCATTTGGAAGAGTTCCGTAATCTTATGTTTAGGTATTAAGTCGATTTTGTTGTATATACGCATTTAGCAATCGACATCGAAATGCTTCAACTCATTAGTTTAACATATTTAAGTTAATAAACCTTCTTTAACGATCTGAAGTTGGCATAACGGCAGTGGATGTAGAAGAATTCCGCAATCTTATATTAGGCATAAAGTCGATTTTCTTGTATATACACATTTTTCAATCGATATCGAAATGCTACAAATCATTAGTTTAACATATTAAATTAATAAACATTTTGTAGCTTACTGAAGTCTACATAAAGCCTTAACGGTATAGCGGCAGTGCATTTAGAAGAATTACGTAATGTTATAATTTTATATTTAGGTATAAAGTCGATTTTCTTGTATTTGCACATTTAGCAATCGATATCGAAATGCTTCAAACCATTAGTTTAACATATTTAGAACAATTAACCTTCTTTAACGTATTGAAGGTGATACAAAGCCATGGTGGCATAACGACAGTTCATTTGGAAGAATTCCGTAATCTTATATTTAGGTATAAAGTCGATTTTCTTGTATATACACATTAAGCAATCGATATCGAAATGCTTCAAATCATAAGTTTAACATATTTAAGTTAATTAATCCTTTTTGTCTTACTGAAGTCTACAAAAGCCTTAACGGTATAACGGCAGTGCATTTGGAAGAATTCCGTAAACTTATATTTAGGTATAAAGTCGATTTTGTTGTTTATACGCATTTAGCAATCGACATCGAAATGCTTGAACTCATTAGTTTAACCTGTTTAAGTTAATAAACCTTCTTTAACGATCTGAAGTTGGCATAACGGCAGTGGATGTAGAAGAATTCCGTAATCTTATATTATGCATAAAGTCGATTTTCTTGTATATACACATTTTTCAATCGATATCGAAATGCTTCAAATCATTTGTTTAACATATTAAGTTAATAAACATTTTTGTAGCTTACTGAAGTCTACATAAAGCCTTAACGGTATAGCGGCAGTGCATTTAGAAGAATTACGTAATGTTATAATTTTATATTTAGGTATAATGTCGATTTTCTTGTATTTGCACATTTAGCAATCGATATCGAAATGCTTCAAACCATTAGTTTAACATATTTAGAATAATTAATCTTCTTTAACGTATTGAAGGTGATACAAAGCCATGGTGGCATAACGACAGTTCATTTGGAAGAATTCCGTAATCTTATATCATAAGTTTAACATATTTAAGTTAATTAATCCTCTTTGTCTTACTGAAGTCTACAAAAGCCTTAACGGTATAACGGCAGTGCATTTGGAAGAATTCCGTAAACTTATATTTAGGTATAAAGTCGATTTTGTTGTTTATACACATTTAGCAATCGATATCGAGATGCTTCAACTCATTAGTATAACATAGTTAAGTTAATAAACCTTCTTTAACGAACTGAAGTTGGCATAAATCCATGGCGGCATAACGGCAGTGCATGTAGAGGAATTCCGTTATCTTATATTTAGGTATAAAGTCGATTTTCTTGTATATACACATTTAGCAAGCGATATCGAAATGCTTCAAATCATTAGTTTAACATATTTAAGTTAATTAAACTTCTTTAACGTAATGAAGGTGATATAAAGCCATGGCGGCATAACGACAGTGCATTAAGAAGAATTCCGTAATCTTATATTTAGGTATAAAGTCGATTTTGTTGTATATACACATTAAGCAAGCGATATCGAAATGCTTCAAATCATTAGTTTAACATATTTAAGTTAATAAACCTTCTTTAACGAACTGAAGTTGGCATAAAGCCATGGCGGCATAACGGCAGTGCCTGTAGAAAAATTCCGTTATCTTATATTTAGGTATAAAGTCGATTTTCTTGTATGTACACATTTAGCAAGCGATATCGAAATGCTTCAAATCATTAGTTTAACATATTTAAGTTAATTAACCTTCTTTAACGTATTGAAGTTGATCTAAAGCCATGGCGGCATAACGGCAGTGCATTTAGAAGAAATCCGTAATCTTGTATTTAGGTATAAAGTCGATTTTTTTGTATATACACATTTAGCAATCGATATCGAGATGCTTCAACTCATTAGCTTAACATATTTAAGTTAATAAACCTTCTTTAACGATCTGAAGTTGGCATTAAGCCACGGCGGCATTACGGCAGTGCATGTAGAAGAATTCCGTAA
>JAPZAG010000011.1:0-50000 GCA_027475135.1 Bactrocera correcta
AAAAAACGGCAGATAACGACGTTTATGTTTTCAACAGACTGGTTAACCTAAACAAGCAATTAAACAAATTGCATATTTATCTGTAGGGAGATGGCTATCGCCTGAACCGGAATATAGAAAACTTGAAACTTATATTATTTTAATATTTTGAAACATTAAACCCCAATATTTTATAATTTTTGCGATTATTTTTTATGAAAAAAGGCTGAATATTTAGCAAAAATCAAAAAAAAAAAAATTATATTATCCAAAATTCTACTTCGGGCGATAGACACATATATGATAACCATATTTACTATTAAAATTTTAAAGTAGTCAGTTGAACCGTTTTTAAGAAATCGTCGATGTCAATTTAGAAAAATGTAGTTTCGAGAAAAACACGTGGAAAATTCGGCACGCGCTCTAAAGATCTTACATTTTTCACTCCTACAACTTTTCAACTAAATTCAATTTCGAAAAATTACTTTACCAGCACATTCTATAAATGCTGATTTTTGCAAAAAAAAAAAAAAATGATTTATTTATGGTTTTATGAATCCGTCACACGGGATACAAAAACCTTAAATACAAAAACCTTCTTTGCTTAAAATTAAATTAAATGTCGGGGGCAAACTGTGGTAGTTAGGATAGGTCGTAAAACTAATATATGTACCAAAGGTAACCCAGGATTCCACTTGCACACGTAAACGCTGTTGTCTGTGATGCCAGAAGCTCTTAAGTATTGATCACCGGACAATCATAGATCGCAGAAACGCTTTGAGCTTACCACAAATTTTTGAAGGGGGCTAATATCAATCCCAGCGACTTCGTCAGGGTCGTCGAAAATATGTCTACCGAGATGTTGCAAACTCGAACTGGAAAAAACTGGACAGCAGGGAAAAGAGTCTCGAGTTGATTTCACCTCGACCTCTACCATATGGGTAGAGGTGCGTCCGCTTTGAACCGTGCTATGAGCAAGTGAGGATGAACTCTTTAGCAAATTCATCAGTTTCCATCGGTACCGCTGTGACCCAGTACCAAACAAAGCCCGAAAAAAAACGAGTTTGAATTCATTGATATATGATAGAAATCAAACAATCTCTAATAAGTCTAGAGCGCCCTGTCAGCGACACAAATCTCCTGCTTCCATTTATGGCCTAAGCTTCGGTCCATTAATGAAAAAGCTCACTGCAGCTCTTTCTAGCGCATTCACTCCGCTTATATATTCCTTCTAGTGGTTTCAGTTATCATATTATAATACATTTTTTATCAGGCCAACTGATTTTAGCTCAAAAGAAATTATTGCGTCGCTGAAAGACTAACTCTCACTCAAAGTCAATCGCTTCACTGAAGAAATTTTATAATCCTAAAAAAGAAATGTTTAAGCTGAAACAATTTGGTTGGACATTGTAAAGTCCTTCGCAGCTAGAAGTAAGCTTTGCCATCTAGAATGGTAGTGTAAAACTTTTAAAAGCTAAGCTATAAAACTAGTATCAATAGTCAAAAAAATTAAATTCGTTTACTATCACGTTTGTGGACGGAAGATGCCTGGAACTCGAAGAAAATTTTTCTGAAACTTGCTTAATTAGCTCTAGATAGCCCTGTATCGAAGCACCAAATATGAATTCGATGTTTTAGCTGTAGTTGTTGCAGCATAAATTTAGTCTGTTGTTTAATGGAAATAAAGTCAGATACCTGTATATTCAGGCTTCGGAAAGTCAATTTCCATAAATTCGAAATTTATTTTAAAAATTACGTTTTTATTAAGTGCTTAGTTAAAATAATAAATATTAAATTTCATAATAAATAATTTGATAATATTTGGAAAAAAGAGGTTCCACAGCCTAGTAAGTTGTAAATAAAAAATACTTAAAATACTGAAGGAACCTGAAAATGCCCAGTTGGTTCCTAAATTCTACAATTTTTCCGTTTGTTTATGTGTATGTAGAAACACGTGCTTCTTTCCCGGCTGCAACGCCACACTTATTTAAGTATATCTCTTACGACTTTTGCTTTTTTTGTTGTATCTACTTTTTGTGTTGCTACTCACAACTAATTGCATTTCTAGATCCGGCTCGAACGATGCACACAATACACTCTACATATCTCGGTATAACGAAGTGTATTAGTGCTGCTTCGAATTAACTGTATACTGTTGTTGTTTTTTACTACAATTGGCTTTAATATTGCTTCAATACCAGCCCTTCAATAATCTGCGCCGCATTTCGCTACACTCTTCTAATTATCCCCGGCACTTTTGTTTTTCAATCGAGATAATTTTCTATTGAAATGCATATATCTCTATAATTTATATATATACATATATGTCTATGGCTATAAATATTAGCTTTGGGTATATAAATATTGTACAATATTCTTACCAGCATTTGCTTAAAACTTATTTCTCACTTTTCATCATATTCAAATGAATATTTGCTATTATTAGATGATGAGCTCCATAACGCAGTGATGAAGTAACGATACAACAACACAGCATCAGTCGCACGTTGGTGCTAAAACAAAAAAACAAGAAATACTATAAAAATTGCGATTTCTGAAATTATTAAAGTAAAAAAATATTAAATTTACTAGTTGACTTGTGCTACTAAGCAAGCAGAACAGAGCAGCGCCGTTGAGCAGATGAGTGCAAGCAAATGCATATTTCATTGCAATTGATCTTTGCATACACACATATGTACACATATACTTACAACCATACATTCTAATATTTTTCATGCGCTTAACTGCGCATCTTTACAGTAAATGCATATTCATGAGCTTTAAAGATTTTCACGGCAGTCATGCATTTCATAAGCATCGAGTTCGATTTCTAGTTTATGACGCCGAGCAATTAAAAGCTGGTGACTAATGCTAGGCAGTAGTGTATAAATTCATACAGTAAAAGCAATATAGAGAAAATATTAATTAATTGCATGCCGTTGTATAATTTAAGGTGCAATGGTCAAGTATCGCACAGCTGGAAATGACCTTTTACCCAGTAAACAACAAGTGTGGATATTGAATGAAATCAAATAAAATATTTTGATATTATGAAATTAATTAAATTTATTTCAAATGTATCGATTTTATAAATAAATAAATGCTTACGTTTTTAACTTTTTTAATGCTGAAAATTGCCAATTAAAAATCACAAGAATTCGAAATTCATATTTTTATTTTCAGAATTAAAAGTATATAATTTTGGAACTGAATTTTACATAAGCGACGTCTTTGGTATTAGAACTTGTTAAATTAAATTTTTAATATATGCAAAAATTCTAAAAAAAAAAAGAAAATCAAAAATTTTATTTTTCCAATTTTAATATTGAAATTAAACAATCGAATATTTTTTCTTTGAAACCCACATATCCGTTTTTGTAATTTTTCAATGAATAATTAGAATACAATTTTTTTTAGTATATTAATAAGAGAAGTAACAAGTAAGGAATGGCTAAATTCGGGTGCAACCGAACATTTTATTTTCTTGCAACTTGCAAACATCAAAGCCAAGGGAAAATACCACGTGGCATACTGCATTGATTCTTTGTGAGTTCTTCGCCAATTTTTCAACCGATACCATGCCACAACACCGTATGGGCCTGTTTTCAATCAATTAAATACATTAAACGAATATCGCTAAGCACATTGAGGGCTATTCCGGAAATTAACTTCAACAACTGTTTCGAGAATTAGAAAATACGTTGGCACAACTTTATTGCGGCTAAGGGAGATTTCTAGTGATTCTCTTATTTGTAAAATTTACATGAACCGATTTGCCACCGTTAGTTTTATTCTCCATTTTTTAGTCCAACTTACTACAAAGTTGATTGCATGTTGCAGGTTTAGCGAAGCTTTTTCTGCTGTTTTTTCGACGCATAATATTGCGGTGTCATCAGCAAAGGTGTCAGTCATACTGTTTTGTGCTAACGGTAAGTCTCTTGTATACAGAACATATTAGGTTGTCAAAAAAGTCTTGGCGTATTTTCGCTAGGTGTCGCTGAAAGCGCGTAGTTCTAGTTTTATTCGTCGCATCGGGTCATGCTATACCTTTTTGGAAAGCTCATTTCACGCGCTAACACGTGTTTGATTGATTGTGGTTTCTTCGTCGTTCGTGAGTTATACGTCGCAAACATGGAGCAAAATAAAGAGAAAATACGGCATATTTTACAGTATAACTACGATAAAGGCAAAAATGCATCTCAAGCCGCCAATAAAATTTGTGCAGTTTATGGAAACGATACAGTTTCTATTTAAACCACGCAACGATGGTTTCAACGTTTTCGTTCTGATGTAGAGGTGGTCGAAGATGCGCCACACTCCGGAAGGCCTGTCGTCGAAAATTGCGATAAAATCGCTGAATTGGTCGAAAGAGACCGGTATAATAGTCATCAAACCGTTATAAACCATTTGAAGAAGCTTGGAGTCACTAAGAAGCTCGATGTATGGGTGCCACACGAATTCATTCAATATAAATACTGAAAGACTCTTTTGACAACCCATTATAAAAGTGGACCTAATATACTTCCCTGAGGAATTCCTGCTTCAATTTCTTTTAGTCTGGAGAATTCATTTCCTTGTTTTACATGAAAAATCTCATGGTAAAATACGATTCTAAAAGAGCACAATACTCAACCGGAAGACATGATTTTAGTTTTTGCATAAGGCCTTAGTGCCTTAGTAAGCGCTTGTGCAACGTCAAGGAATACAGCTGAGCATACGTTTCCCTCCTCCGGAGATTTTTCTATTTCTGATGTTATTTTGTGAATTTATTCTATTGTGGAATGCTTATTTCTAAAACCGAACTGATGCGATGGGATTAACTGCTTTTCGTCGATTATAGATTTTAATATTAGATAAATTAATTATTCAAAAAGTTTTGAGATTTGTGGAAGTAGAGAAATTAGTCTATATGACGAGACTACGTGAGGATCATTTCCTGGCTTAGGAACTATAACAACTTCAGCAACTTTCCAAAGGCTTGAAAAATGTGTCAGACGAATTGCTGTATTGAAAAATAGGTGAGCTTCCGTAAACATTTGTATGGTAACTGCTTTAACACTTCAGCTGTAATTAAATCGAAGCCAGCTGCTTTCTTAACTTTAAGCTTTTTTATTTCACTTTTAAGTTCACAAATGGTCATTTCTGGGGTTGTTTTACCATATTGTTTTTGAAAATTTTAATCATTTTCTCAAAAATTAAAATTAAAATTAAAACTTGTCAAAACATTTTCACTTTTGAAAATTTTTATAAACTATTCTTGGCTAACTAAATTATTATTTTTTTTTTTTTAATTTTTTTAAATTGTGAAAAAATTATGAAGTTTTAAAATCTACATATTGTTTTCGAAATTTTTTAATATTCGTAACTTTTAATTGAAATTTAGCTTAAAAAAAAAATTAATTAAAAAAGCTTAAAAATAGAATTTTGAAATTGTTTAATAAACCATTTTTTGCTAATACAAATAATTTTGAATATTAAAGTTTTTAATAAAATGCCAAAGATTTTCAAACTACCATATTAGTTTTGTAATTTTAAAATATTTAAAAAAAATAATAATTAAAAAAAAATAAAATTAAAAAAAAAATAAGAAAAATTTTATTTCTTAAATATTTTTTGTTTGAAATTTTTAATAAACAATTTTGTTGCTAATTAAAAATATTTTTTCAAATATTAAAGATTGGGATAATGTGAATATGGTAACTATTACTTTCTAATATTTTCAATATATTTGTGTTTTTTAATTTTTTATTTTTTATATTCAAATCTTTTATATTTTGGGCAGTTTAGTTTATTTATTGAATATTAGAAATTGCTGATAAAATGCAGAACTTTTATTTATGAACTTTTTGGTAAAGAAAAAATTCAAAAATTAAGAATTTTTTTATATTTTAATATAGGTTTGATTATTTGACTATTTTTTGAAATTGTTTTTTTTGTTTTTTTGACAGTTTGTTTTTGTATTTGAAATTATTAAATGAAAGTTTGAATAAAGCAAAAGTAAGAAATTAAAGAAAATGAAATTGTACAATTTTAGGTTGAAATATTTTTAGTATTTTTATAACGAAGATGCAAACCTTTCGATGTCTCTTTCGGGATGCAAAATTTTACTACTAATTTCAAAGATACCTCCCAGAGAGCTCAGATATCGGTTCGGGGTTACGAAACAAGAGTACTTTGAAACATGATCTAAATTTATGACAGAAAATAAAATATAAATTTATTTATAATATCCGTGAGGATCATTCATATGTAGTTACGACAAATCTTATTAATATTTTACAAAAGTCCGCCTTAGCTCCTAACTGAGTTGAAAAATACTTATAATTTGAAAATTTCCAAACCAATCAAAATTGTCTGTCTTTCCGAACTGATATATTTTCAAAACCGGTGTTTGTGCTCACTACATTTGCAGTTAATTTGCACCCGTATTTACATACTTAATCATCCACATCAGCTGGTCATTAAAGCTCATTCGGTTTTTTCTGCGGTTTTCGAGTGGCAAAGCAATTGACACCTCCGCCTGTACACCGCTAACCTGGTCGCTTGTCTAGCAGCTTCGCGTGAATTTACATATGTACTGCAACACGCACAAAAATCATGTAGAATTACTTGTACTTACATATTAATAAATTATGATTACTTTTTCTAATTCATTAATAGATGAAATTTCCCCCACTGATTGCGTTGATTTCTCAATAAAAATAGAATTCTTGCAAATTTGAATAATTGTGCTTGGCACCGAAGCCGCACGGTTTGCCGTTGCAGTTGCAGTGCTCGTTGTTACTGTTGTTGTTGCATTATTGCTACTATTGCTATTTATTTGTATTGCGTTCGTTGCGATTTCCGGCTGTGGACTTCTCGACGTGTACGCGACGCATGCGCAGTGACGTCGTCAACGATGTCATTCATCGCTGCAACTGACTCTTGCCGCTATTGCTGTTGTTGTGGTAATTATTGAAGGTATTGCCATTAAAACAGCAAGCGCGATGTGATTATTTCATTGACGCTGCCAGCAAATTAAAATGTATGCATGTATGTGCGCCGGTATGAAGCATTATAAAATTGTAAAATTAAGCGTGAGAAAATGCATTATTGGCGTTAACGGCATAGCATTGAACTTGCCAATGTCTTCTACCCGACATGCCCTGGGCCTGAGCTCAGCCGCCGCATCGGTCCCAGTCGCCGTCCCAGCCTCAGCTTCAACTCATTCGCTGTCGCAGTGACGATTATAATTATTTTCGTTCGTTGATCCAATCATAAAACAAAAACAAAAAACAGGCAGCTAAGCATCTGCGGTTGTTAGTCGTGCGCTGATGGAGATTTTGGGGCGCAAGGGTGGGGCCAATTGCAATGTGGCAGCGTTAGACGGAACTAAGTTAATCAGCTGGGTAACGATCGAGTCATCAATTTGTTGCACTGCAACAAAAAAAATTAAAAAAAAAAATTAATATACAAATGTATAGCATTTAATTGCATTGAAGTAAGGAAAGTAATGAGCGATGGTTTTTCAGGTTATGAATGCAAACAGAATTTTTTTTTTCAATAATTGCAAATTACTGACATATTTTACTCACTCACACACTTAGTATTAGGTAAAAAAAAAATACAAAATTATTTTTAAGGAATTTGAAGTAATTTCATTGACATGAGGTTAGGTTACAGCTGGTATCATAGGATTACTAGCCTGATTTCCTTTCTTCCAATAGTAACAACGCACGTCAGATCTGGTATTTTTAATCTGATCTCAAAACAAGAAATCTTATACAGTATAAATATTAAAATTTTATGTCGGTCAACAAGTGAGAAGGATCAAAATATTTTTTCGTGCACTTTTTCCCAGAGCATATTGCTTCCAAATTTGGTCCACAGAGTAACTTCTTAATCGATATAATAGAAATTCGAGTTTTAATTATTTTTTGCTTTATTCGTTTGTGAATATACCAATCGCGTGTTTCACTTGGCTCTCTATAAAGGTTCATAATTTGCTTACAACTGAAATGATAATAAAATTAAATTTTATAGTTCGAAAGGGAGCAAATACTCTACCACCCAAGCATAGATAATTTCCCTTTAGATTTTAGTAATCACCATTTTTCTCATTTCTACTAAAGCTTCTATTAGTAAACAGTACTAACAGATCGTAACTTTTCTATTCCCTCTTTTTCCTCTTTTGAAGGGGTCACATGGGTTTCCTCGGGCAAAAAACGGCCTTTATTCAATAATTTTTTTTACATATAAAAAATGAAATATTTTTATGAAATTTTTTTTTTTATTTAAAAGACTCATATCTAATAAACATTTTGAAAAATTTTCAAGGAAAATTAACAAAATGGCAGTCATTACGACGCCATTTCCGGTAGTCCCTCGGAAAAAGGTGCATCCGCGTTGTCAGAAGAACTTCTTTCAGGATCATCGGAAATAAAAATAAAAAATACGTGCTTTAGTAAAAATAATAAACTAGGTATTCGATGTAGGAAACAAAAAAAAAAATGAAAGTTGGATTTTTGGCAGACGTTTTTATAAAAAAATGCAAATTTCGATGAAAATTTCTCGACAGTTGTAATTAAAAAAAAATTCTTCATTCAAGACCTTGTAAATGATATCTTGAAGACCCGTGTAAAATTTCATCAAGATCGTTTGAGTAGTTCGCGAGAAATCTTTCTCAACTGACTCTGAAAACATAGTTTTGAGAAAAACGCGTTTAAAGACGGCGCAGTTAGCCTGGTTAGATGCAAGCGCACAAGTTCTCAAAGGCTGTATCTCTGAAACTATTAGTCGGAACAACTTGAAAATTTAGAACAATATTTTAAAGATGTTATAGAATTTAATAAAATAAAAAAAGTTCGATTTTTTGAAACCCATGTAACACCTTAAATAAACGTATTTATATACCCTTTCAGACCTTCAGCACGACATCCAAAATCAGCTTATGAGGATTAGATTTAGACGAGGATCTCCACGGTGAAAACAATGCCAACTTTATCATCATCCTGAGCAAAAATGTGTTAACCTATTTCGGACTGAGTTAGATAATGATGTAGTGGTATAGTTGTCGAGCGGGGAAATTATCGATACCTATTTATTAGCATATTCCTATGGCTGGTAGATCATAAGGGGTTTTCGAAATAACATACATACAAAGTAACCTTCCAAACCGCTAATTCCGATTAATTTTTTACAGTAAATGAACACAGTTCAGTGTTGGATATAATTTTAGCAAATATTTGGGTACACAAAAGTTCCGTGGAACGGGTACACATAAATTGAGCTTAAACTGTTTTTGCCTCTTACATGTTTTGGCTGATTCCTAGTGACCTATTTAAAAGCAAAAAGTGAGTCACGAAACCATATAGTTTAAAGATCGATTCACTCTATGTCAAAAATATATTTTTTCCTAAAAATTGCACATTTGAACTCTTCAGGCTTCTTATTACACCATACCTTCAATAATTGAAATGGAAAGCGTTTATTGCACGATACGACATACCATTAACTCAAGGTAAAACACAAATTTGGGAAAGTTGTTTTAAAGGTGTTCATGCTTTAATTTGATTTAAAATTTCTAATTCAAAAATATATTTTTGTTTTTTGGTGAATGCAAAAATTAAGAGCGGAAACAATAAGTGCATGCTACAAACAAGCTAATATTTGAGAGAAATTACTAATAATATCTATTGACTTTGAATGCCAAACTGAAAGATGTAATTAAAATTTTAGCTAATGTAAAAGTTATTCGGGGATAATACGATTAAAAATCATTAATTAGACGAAAATGCTCATACGCTGCTAAATAACTGCCAACTTCTTCTTTGTAGCTAGCAACTATTGTAAGAGGGACTTAGCTACCCTCTTAAATTAAACGCAACAACTGACTTAAGCCAACGTAGTCATACACACAATTAATACCACAAGCGCGAACATCCTCAACAGCAATCCGCTACCCTCGAGACGCGCATAACCATTTATGTCCATTAAAGTCAGCTTTTCGGTTTTGCCGCCACATTAAGCGCATATTTGCAGCAATAATTTTTCAATTTCTTCTCATTTTATTTTCTAACTCTGCCAGCTGCCCACTTACCACAACCAGCCTGTGTTATGGTTGATGATTTTACTCGTTCAATTGTCGTTTGGTCTGACCCGAAAGTCAAGATGAAATTGTTTTTTAAAAGCCCTCATTTTTATTGCGCACTGATAAGTGATCTCAGCAGTCGCGGTAACTGCGAAGGTTGACAATTTTAATATGTTTGCGACGGGAAAGCACTTGGGTGAGCAAAATATGCGCCTATGTGTTGCATGTTGTGAGAACAAATAATAATACACAGTGGCGAATAAGTTGACCTTAATTTTTATAACTTTTGATGACATCTTTCGGTGTATTATTTACATACTGGTGGTTCAAGGTCTTAATCTGTGGTACCTTCACCACTAAGCAAGTATTAATAATACAAGAAAAAAAAAAAAAATGCCACCAAATCATATGCCTTGTATTACTTTGATATCCAAGCAACGAAAGCTTATTTTATGCTCCTCTGAGTCCCTCTTTCCTTCAGTATTTAAGGCACAAAATCGTCAAAGTTCAACTAGAAAATGGTAACAAGTGAAGATGATCATTAAAGAAAACTGTATCTCTGTCCTCTTCACAGTTCTATATTATTCTAGTTTGGATAATATTATCATTGGTGGTATTAAAAAGAGTCGAATTCAATCGAATCGATCAGATATTCTTTTCTTGGAAACTGAAGTCTCAATTACATTTTGTTGCAAGTTTACTTTCCTCGTTTTAAGGTTAGTAAGGTTACGAATTCTAAATAGTTCGAAAAATACCATTTTTTATTAAAACTAGACTTCTATGTTCTCAAAAATTTCCAAGCTACAGCAAACAGCGGATAGTTTTCATCAGAAAAAAATAATCGATCTTACCTTGTCTCATATTAACTTTTATCTTACCAACCATTATCTAAACATTATACGAATTTTTCATTTGTTCCCGCCCAGATATTTCCATTTGGTTTCAGTTATGTTATTGTTTCATCTCAACCTTACGCACCACAACAAATCTTAATCTCACCTATATTTTTATTTTATCTCATCTCTTCTCTCCTAAGTTTTTGTCTCATCTAATCTCAACTTATTGCATTTCATCCTATATTTTCTCATCATCTTCTAAAAGAAGCTCCTTTGACCTCGTATCGAGATCGAAATAATTTTTCGTATATAATCCTAAATCCTTTCAAACCTTGTGTCTTTATTTCTTCAGTGTACTACATCGTAACACGCAGACACTCTCCCACACACATCTGTATATCGTCTCCACCAAAATATCTAGTTAAGTGTGGCTTTCCAACAACGATACTAATACCGCTTTTGTTGTTACTGATAGACTCAACAACCGAACTAAATGCTGCATGCCACATTCTGTTTGTCGACGTAACAGACGCTTAGTCCGTGCCACCATATTTCTATGCGAGTGTATAGGTATGGACTGAGTGTTAATAAAAATGCATTAAATCGCATTTGAATTGCTTTGGGCGCATTTATTGTCGCCAAACCACAACAACAAAAACCAAATAAATTTAGTAGTGCGTCCAGTGGAGCATTGCACGGTGGTCTGTGTCGGAAAATATTGCACCAGCTGGCGGTTGTTGGGCGATTGGTGCAAAATGTTGTTGGTCGGTCCTTGGGCGCATTGGTTTGCGCGATTCTCTTCATCACTTGTCTGCCGCCCGGTCACATTATTAATAATGCAAAATGTTGCAAATGTTGCGCGGCACATTTGTCAGTGTGGTTTTATGGTGAGCTTAAAATCATTTGCTGTTGTTGTTGCTGCTATCAGTGCACACAAAATGTTGTTCATGTTTCATAGGTCACATGCAAAATGTTGCCAATAAAACGGATAAACTCATTTTTTTCTTCTATGCTTGTCTGTAGCAACCACTTGCTGCATGCTGCACCACACTTTGTGGCATGTTGCATGTTAGGTGCGCACAAAACCGCTAAAGTTATCAGCGCAGTGCTTTTATTATTGTAAAGAGACAAAGAATAGTACTGTTGTTGCTCGCAGCGACATCTACAGCAATTTGTCATTACAAAAGGAAAAAGAGGAAGATGAAGAAGAAGAGGAAAAGCTGCAACCACCCGCTTAAGTCGCTTTGTATTCGGATGCACAGTAAGCGCTGTGGGACAGCCGGGTATCAGGTGTGTGCCGCAGTCAATGTCCATTTGGCTGGAGGATCTTCATTTTGTTGTTGCTTCGAATTGCACTGTGAGCTTGCCTGCTCTTAACTGCACTTAGCGCAAATGGTGTTAATCTGTTATGACAAATTTGGCAAATTGTTGCAAAGCCAAAAATATTACAAATATTAATGAGGGGCGCTTTGTTGCGGTTTTGGGTGAATGCAAAAACTTTGCGCTCGCACACAGGTTGGGTAAAGTAGATTATCAGAGGGAAAGAAAAACCGGCGTGTTCCTCGTCGGAATGTTTAAACGTTTTGATGGTCATTGCTGTTTCCAAAGGACAGTCAAGAAAGAAGTGTGAAGATGTTTCCACCTCATCTTTTTCCATACGAATTCTGCAGATAGCGTCTGGTAAACTCTTTTAGCCTTGAAGCAAAGATGTCAAAGGGAAATGTCTTGTTAAAACCTCCACAACTATGGAGAGGCCTTACTGAGAGCAATAGATAACCAAAGGATTATGTGACAGCACATGTACTGATGTCTCTGACCAAGCTCCCATGAAGCCCAGCTTTGTAGTAGTAGAACACAAGAGGATATGCGAGCAAAGACCCCATTCTACTAATAGTGGTTCTAGGGTGCCTAACCTTGCTAGCTCAACAGATTTACAATTACTTGCGATTCTGTTGTGGCCTGGCACCTACATTAGTGTCATCGCAAAGAGACTCGATGCTATTGATAACGATGTAAGGGCATCCTTGATCAACCCTGAAAGCACTGTTAATGAGTTTAGAGCTTCAAAAGCCGCCCTGCTGACTGAGTGCATGGTTACTTCCCTGAAGAATGCTGCACTCCGGAACAGTAAATGTAAAGGAATCGACTCTCTACATAGGAAATTTGAAAACGGTCCTAACCTAAACGAATACTCACATAGCGCAGATAATAAATTAGCACTTAAAATTTCCGAAAATATCAACTGGAAAAACTTTATACTTTTAGAAGCCAGCTTAACTAAGCCTAGCTGATTTTCATGTAAAAGTTAGGTTTATTGCCAAATGCCGTTAATTTCCTTAACATTGATGCAGTCATAAAGAGAGTTTCTAAATCAGTTTGGAACATTTACCACATATTTCCATTTATATCTTCCTTCAAGTGACCAAAATATTCAAATAGTCAGTGAAAGCCTGCCAAGGAATCATATTTTATGCCAAAAAAAAACGTTAACTTCGGTTGCACCGAAGCTAAATACCCTTCACAGGGGCATTTCTGTTAGTAACTATGTGTCCAGTTTGTATGGAAGCTATATGCTACAGTAACCCGTTCTGAAAAAGTTTTTTAGAGATTATATTGTTACCTTAAAAAATAATCTATACCAAATTTCGTGAATATATCTTGTCAAATGTGAAAGTTGTCCATACAAGAACTTGATTCCGATCGCTCAGTTTGTATGGTAGCTACATGCTATAGTTAACCGATCTGAACAATTTTCGCGGATATTACATTTTTGCCCTATAAAATAATCTATACCAAATTTGGTGAATATATCTTGTCAAATGCGAAAGTTTTCCATATGAGAACTTGATTCCGATCGTTCAGTTTATATGGCAGCTATATTCTATAGTGGTCCGATATCGGCCGTTCCGACAAATGAGCAGCTTCTTGAAGAGAAAATGACGTTTGCAAAATTTCAAAAGGATATTTTAAAAACTGAGGGACTAGTTCGTATATATACAGACAGACGGACAGACGGACAGACAGACGGGCATGGCTAAATCGACTCAGCTCAACATACTGATCATTTATATATACACTTTATAGGGTCTCCGACGCTTCCTTCTTGGTGTTACAAACATCGTGACAAACTTAGTATACCCTGTTCAGGGTGTAAAAATACAGATTCTATAGCTTCAGAATTTCTAGCTCTAAAGCGATTGTGTTAGATTCGTATATCACCTGCTTCTGCTAAATTGTGTTGACTTATTGTGTTCCTATAGTCAATTAAAAGGATTGAACGCGTTCAAAAGATTTTAACTAAATTTGCCCTCCGCTCCTTAAAGTTTGTTGGCCCAATACCATCGTATACATCTCGCTTATAGTTTTTACATTTTACATCACTGGAAAATCTACGGTCGATTCTCTGCCTTTTATTTGTTTTCTATGTAATTAATGGAGGTATTGACTGCGCCTTTTTTTTTAGCAAAACTTAATTTCAATACTTAGCGTTGCCTCAGATCTATTTCCCTATTTTAGTATAAAAAGAAGAATACTAAATTTGCGGAATATGCTCCTCTTAAGCAAGCTATGCGTGAGTTTAATTTGATTTTCGAGAAAATTCTTGATTTTTCGCACTCTAGGAATTCCTTCATTAACACCCTTAGTTCTGATTTTTAGTTTAAGTTATCTATTTGTATAATTGTAATTAAATTATTTTAGAATTCTAATTTAAATCTAAATTTTCTATTAGTATGTATGAATTAATTTTCATAGACTTAAATAACTAAATATATATATTTATGTATCTTCAACCAATTACATTACTCACTAAATCTGAAGGAAAAATTTAGGGCTGAGGAGTCTGTGGGTTACTTGAGGTGCCCTTATTATAACTATAATTGGTTTTTCAAAATTTTCTACCACGTGCCGATATTAGAGTCATTTTAGAGACAAGGACACCACTTGACAACAACACAAAAAATCATACGTAGTAAGAAGTTTTTATTATGCAAGTGGCGCCACTAGTGATACCATAAATATGTCGACTAGTGCGTTAGGATCTGCTATCTTAATCGATTGTCCAGTGAGAATTTCATGACATTTCATTGATTGGAAGTGAAGTTATTGCGTTTTAAGTGTGAGTGTTCCATTGAAACTATTCGTGAATTCATCAAAAATCAGCGAAATCATCATTGAAATTCATGGAAATGGAGTTAAAAATCTCCAAAACATCGATTTTTCGCATTTTGACCGAACATTGGGGCTTACGAAAGGTCTGTGCACAGTTTTTTCCGCACAAATTTACTGACGACCAAAAATGGCTCTCATCGATCGACGCTTGTGACCGATTATTTGATCAAAAAGCACATTTTTACCATTAACCACTTCCTGTATTCACCTGATTTGGCACCGTGCGACTTTTTTCTTTTCGGAAAAGTGCATTAGCCCATGAAAGGAAAGCGTTATGCATACGCAGAGGCCATTCAAAAAGCTTGCATCGGCATACTGGCGGCCATTACCAGCCAACGAGCTAAAGCACTCGTTCGACATGCTTTTGAACCGTGCAAAAAGCTGTATTGAAGCAGAAGGAGACTATTTTGTTAAAATAAATTTATTTTGCCGAAAAAACCATATGTTTTTTTTCGTTTTAAGTCCTGTTTACCTTAGAACGCACCTTGTATATACCCATAATTAGCAATTAACAGCCTCTAATATCAAATCGCAAAATGACTTTAAGTTGGTGTTATTTTTAGAAAATGCTAAGCCTATCACGTGAAACACGTCTCAGTTCACCGGTAGATTATAGCTTTTATCAGCGATTCGCCTTGACCGTGACACCTAGAGTTTATTTAAAGCGATCCAAGGAGACTTAAAACTTGTCACGAAATTTTGATAATAGGCTAAAGCTATCAAAAGTTTTAAGTTTAAAATGAATTTTCGCCAAGATGAGATTCAAATATCAACGATAAGAAAACAGCAAGGAGAAGAATAAATCCGAAATCGCCATTCAAAAAATGTTTTATTAAAAAAATTTCATAAAATACAATATGCCTTAGTCAAAATACGGTAAAACCCGCATTAATTTCATAAACGCATGTAAATGTGATGCACTCACTTGAATACAGTTTAAGTCTGCAGCGCATGCGCTCATTTAATGAATAATTTATGAATGTTTTGCTTTATTCGCCTGATCTCATTCAAATGGCATAAATTTGATTTTCAATTGCATTTCTGTATTTAATGAATTGTACAAATCGCATTGCGCTAATATGTTGGCAATTAATTTACGGACGTTGTGAATACTGACATAAATGTTGGAAATATATGGACTTTAATTAATGCACTTTGAAAATTTATAATGCAAAATAATTAAATAAATTTTAGTAATGAATTTGTTTCTAAACGAAAATGGAAAGGTGAGAAATCATATTGAATATATCAGCAGTTCTGAAACTAGAATATGTAAATATATTCATCGATTTTGTATGACATGTGCATAAGTCACTGACTTTGAATTGCTAATATATTAAAATATGTGAAAATGAATGAAAATATGGTGTTATATGGCCACACGAGTGTGTAGTGTATGTGAGTTTGCAATGAAGAGGTAAAAATGACTATTTTTTCAATCGATCGCTTTGGTTCCCTGTACCCCCTACTGTATGAGTGCGGTCGGTTAAAATTATAAGATTCCGTATTAGAAAGATTTTAGACAGTTTTGCAGTTGATTGACTCAATATTGTTTCAGCATGTGTCACAAGCAAAGAGCGAATACACGATATTTAACAGTTTTTCTTCTATAAAGTTGAATATTCGACTAAAAATGTAAAAAAGTCTTATGGTATTGATATTACGAAAACCAATAACTTGCTTTTTTAGCTTCGTTAAATTAATTTAAGTAATTTTGAAGCCAAAACGAAACACGCTCTGGCAGTCTGATTGTCGAAAATATCGATAAGATGGTCGAAATCGTCAGCTTCGACTAACATGTATGCACTTTTGATTGCCCAGCAGCTAAACATTGCACAAAAAACCGTTTCCAACCATTGAAATGAGGTTGAATACAAAAAGGAGCTATATAGTATTGATGGGAGCCAAATAAATTAACGGAAAGGTAATCATGACATTTATTCCCATCTGAGAAAAGCTCGCTACTGAGTTACAAAAAGTTCAAGCCGTTTCTAAAGCGTATAAATACTGGGATAAAAAGTGTGTCACTTACTTACTTGTCGACTCAGACGGCTATATTGACGGCATGGCAAAGCACCTGAAGACCACACACAAAGCTTTGTTTGCATCTTGCGAACTACACCACTGTTGGCTGTACTACATTTGAAGAAGTTACGGACTTTATAAGCGTGAATTCCACTAATTATCATAACCAGACGATCAAGCGCAGAACAAGACTTGCCAGCGGTTACTACTTCGACATCCATAGGCATTTGAGAATCATATCCCACTCATACAAGAAATTTACTCTCTAAGTTCCTCATTATTCTTGTCGTATTATACGGCTTTGAAACCTGAATACTGCGGAACTGAAATGAGAGATCACTTAGAGCATTCGGAAGAACTGTTCTTCGCAAGATGTGTGGAGTCGTTCGAATGAGCGATGAATTTCGAAGAATATGAAGCCACGAATTTTAAAAGCTCTATGCCGAAATAGATAGTTTAGTGCATAAAAATACAGCGAATAGATTGATTAGGCCATGTCGTTCCTTCCTTCGATTGAGACCCATGCGTGGACACTGAAAGCAAGAACACCCACGTATCCAATGGAAAGACGAAGCGTCTGTCTGCACTTGGGATGTACAATTGGCGTGATCTCACATAGAATAAAAGTAACTGGCGAAGCTTTGTGTTCTCGACCCAAATCGAGCCTCTGTTGCAGTGCCAAAGTAAAATAAAATTGAAGCAGGAAAGTATCTACTATGTGCTACCCTCCTGCAGTCAAACTCTTAACCTACATTGTCACCAGCTCGACCGTCTTGGAGAGTTTTTGCTCGTAAGCAGCTAGCTTTAGCTTTTTGTCTTTCATCAGGCCAACGTCAGGCCACAACACACAGGTAGTAACTCGTCGGAAAGTCTAGGAGCCTGGTTGGGAGACTCATATTCATCTACCCGATATTCAAAAACCAGCGACAAGTGATTACTATCTGTTTTTGTCTATGGCGAATGGTTTTGCTGCTGAAAAATTCGTCTCAAGAGAAACTTCTGAAAATCGCGACGACTGTTTCTATGAAAGTAGCATTATGAAAGTTCCCTTGAAAATGTCAAAAAGTTTTCGAACAAACCTGGATATTGAACGAGATCGTATCATTCTAACTATGCTATACTCTACTTTAGTTTAATGAACAGTACTATTGTATTTCTTTATAACGGGTGATTTTTTTGAGGTTAGGATTTTCATGCAGTAGTATTTGACAGATCACGTGGGATGTCAGACATGGTGTCAAAGAGAAAGATGCTCAGTATGCTTTGACATTTCATCATGAATAGACTTACTAACGAGCAACGCTTGCAAATCATTGAATTTTATTACCAAAATCAGTGTTCGGTTCGAAATGTGTTTCGCGTCCGTGTCCGATGAGCGATGAGGCTCATTTCTGGTTGAATGGCTACGTAAATAAGCAAAATTGCCGCATTTGGGGTGAAGAGCAACCAGAAGCCGTTCAAGAACTGCCCATGCATCCCGAAAAATGCACTGTTTGGTGTGGTTTGTACGCTGGTGGAATCATTGGACCGTATTTTTTCAAAGATGCTGTTGGACGCAACGTTACGGTGAATGGCGATCGCTATCGTTCGATGCTAACAAACTTTTTGTTGCCAAAAATGGAAGAACTGAACTTGGTTGACATGTGGTTTCAACAAGATGGCGCTACATGCCACACAGCTCGCGATTCTATGGCCATTTTGAGGGAAAACTTCGGACAACAATTCATCTCAAGAAATGGACCCGTAAGTTGGCCACCAAGATCATGCGATTTAACGCCTTTAGACTATTTTTTGTGGGGCTACGTCAAGTCTAAAGTCTACAGAAATAAGCCAGCAACTATTCCAGCTTTGGAAGACAACATTTCCGAAGAAATTCGGGCTATTCCGGCCGAAATGCTCGAAAAAGTTGCCCAAAATTGGACTTTCCGAATGGACCACCTAAGACGCAGCCGCGGTCAACATTTAAATGAAATTATCTTCAAAAAGTAAATGTCATGAACCAATCTAACGTTTCAAATAAAGAACCGATGAGATTTTGCAAATTTTATGCGTTTTTTTTTTTTAAAAAGTTATCAAGCTCTTAAAAAATCACCCGTTATTAGAAAGCTTTGATTATCTTTAACGCTATCGAAAATTACTTTATAAATCGTTCTTATGGAAATACAATCCTTCATTTTCTCTGTGAATGCCCAGCTCTTTCGCAGATCCGACACAGAACACTTGAAATACAAGAAGCAGCAAACGTTGAATGGTTGTCTACAAAAAGCATATCGCTCATTAGTGGCTTCATCGAAACCACAAAATGGTTTGAAAGAGTAGGTGAAGAGTGATAGCAATAAAACAAGTTTATAATTAGTGCATCAAAATGGCACAGCAAGTGTTAATTGAGCTAAAAATACAACAGGGCTGCACTCCTACTTACCTACTTTATGGAAATATATAACACTTAGTCCTACTTAGTGAGTGTAAGTTAAACTTTCATCGCAGTATCGCTCACTCATAGAACGAGCTGTGTTTCTCAGATTGTCAACAAGAATTTTATCAAAACATTTAATGCTATGGAAAGAGAGAAGAACAAACAAAAACATAATGAGTGTAAATAAGTAATAGCTGAACCATCTTAATTATATATAAAATACAAGTGATCAAAACCCTATATTGCTACGGCATACCTTCGACTATGTGATCGGCCGATAAAAGCATTAAAAGAGGATATATGAGGTATTTTATTTTTTATTCGTCTCCTTTAATGTCATTGCCTTCAAAATAGTCTTCATTCGATATTGCGTACTTATCCGCTTCTTGTCTTTCCCAATATTTTATGAAAAGACTTCTTATATATAAAATTTATGTGGTGAAGGACTTGCTGTTAGAGTAAATAAAAAGAAGCAAGTCATTAGAAATAATTTTAAAACCAAAATATTTATTTTGCACCTTAGGAGAGTTCTTGTATGAAACATACGATACATTGAAACCACATTGAGGAGAATTTCCTTTATGTTTCAGAAACCACGTTTCTACTGCTGTCATAAGGATGACCGGAATTTCTCTTTATTTATGAATATTTAAGTTTCTGACGATAATAAGCCACATATTACTTAGTGGCTTTGAGCGTGGATCGGTTGACTGGAGTTGTCTCAGATTGTAAAGAAACAGAAGGCACTCTCTCTGAGGTTGATCGACGAAGAGAGTACATTTAAATTGATTTTGAGATTCAAGGAAATGCTCTACATCGCTGCACGAGAGCATGAGAAAGTATGTGCATCATAAGCCCCGCTGGGTGTATGAAGATTAGATACTGATTACTTGAGATATCTAAAAATATATAATATATATTTTCGAATTCTTGCGAAAATATTAACATTTCGATTTTTATATTCAAACGAACGATTTTTATCAAAAAATATATAAAAAATGTATGTGCTTCCACAAAAGAATCATAGCAGCAGTCAAAGGAAATGCTGTCAGTTGGCAGTAGCAGCCTGTCAGTGACCGGAAATCGAGCATAATTCAGCAGAGGAAATGCGTATCCTTTCCAAAGGCAAAACACTGCCTTCACACAAACACAGCATGTTGCTGCTGCGTGCGCCTGCGTGCAACGTTTTCATAATTCAATAAATTCGTGCACGACTACTGCCACATAAAACATAACGCTGCATGAAATACAAGCGGTGACTGCACTCACGTACACGCGCAGCTACTGCATACTCATTTTATTGGGTTCAAATAAAATATTTGTTTGAGGCAGCTTGTAGTTGTAATTTTTTTCATTTTTTTTCTTTTTCTTTAATATTTCAGCTCTTTTGTTATCTTCCTTATAATTCCTTGGCTGCATTTCATCATAAATTTGATTTATCCGCCAAGTGAATTGGAGTTGCCACCGCTGGACTGCCACAAAATGCCACTGGTTTCCTTTCACGCAGTTTGTGCACGTGATTAGCATGCAAGGTACAGTTTCAGTTACATATTTGTTTGCATGTTGTTGCTGGCAATTATACCCCACAATGCTCGTATTCTGTTTCTTCTTCTTCTTTACCATGCTTTCATATTAAATTTGTTTTATGCGCGCTGCTGCTACAATAATTTCTACCTTTTGTTATTATTTTTTATGCACGCTGACTTGTCAATTGGCTTTATCTCTTTCCTTTTTGCTTTCTTTCTACAATGCATATCCTTTCACACACACCCACACACATAGCTATCTAAGCCACTATCTCTCTATCTGCTACTTTAAAATGCTTCGACACGTTCTTCCTTCAGTTTATATCTGCGCATGCGCGCGTGTGTGTGCGCTGATATCTTGATTTCATTTGTGATTTGTACTGTGGCACATGCATGCAGCACATGTGGCAAGTGGCACTTGTTGCTTGCCATTTAGCTTTCAAAGTGCTCGTATGCGCGCATAAATCACAACTTCATGTTGCTGGCAACAATTGGGTGCAAGGAATGCGTTTGGCCTGCAGCAGTGCATTGGAGCTATTTACATTCACACACACTCACACATTTATATGTTAGGTAGTTAGTTATTGTGCTGCCGTTTCATATGAGTTTGATTTTTATTGTCATTTCTGTTGCAAGTTTTATGCGCTGTTGCGGCATTCCTGTTGCATACTAATTGCCAGGCTCTTCCGCTGTTTGCTGTGCTCATTGAGACAGTGTATAGCACCCACGCTGGTGCAAAGGATATATTTTTGTTCAAGAATACTTCAGAGTTTATCAACGGATGTGTGCGATAATCTCTTGTTGGTTGTTTGATTTCTGGAAAATGTGACTCTTCGCCAAATGATAATGATGAATTTAGAGAAAATATGTAAATATGTAAGTAGCTTAGAGAGTGGATAAGTGACTTTGCAAGTAAATAAATTTTCTTTGATCTTAACCATAAGATAAGACAACTTCAAAACTAATCTAATAAACAAAATTAAATATCATTTTATTTAAACCAAATTTTTTTTTATAAATAATACAGATGTTGAAGAACATACTTCGCTACAGAATGCTTAAAGGAACTTATTTTTTTTTCAATATCTTTTTATTTATGGAATCTGCTCTTTGTTTTAGAAGCCTAACAATAAGTTATAAAATCTTAACTCTATTTAAAAGCTAGACACGCTCAATCAAGTGATTGAGTTGTTTTCAACTCAGTACCTCAGTACGCAGGCATATCTGATCCAATTTAAATTTGCAGCTCTTATCTTCATGCAAGTTATTTTACTAGATATATCTTTTCTCCACGTAAGTCTTCTATCTAGGTGAATACCAAGATAATATACTTCATTCGCTTGAGGTACTAAAATATTGTTTATTTTTACTGCCAGACACATTTTTGGTCTAAGCGAAAATATAACTTGCTTACACTTTTGTTCATTTACGCCAGTTGGCTAGCCATTCTTCGACAAACTTTAAATGCTCGGCTAATATTCTTGATGCTATTATGTGGCATTTATTACGGCTCATTATAGCTGTATCGTCCGCAAAAGTTGTTAGCTGTTGGAAGATCTGCTGTATATATGATGTATAGTGTTGGACCTAAAACACTGCCCTGGGGTACACCAGCCCTTATCAGTCGTTCATCAGATATGAAATCCCCGACTTTCCCCATAAATTTTCTATTTTTTAAATAAGATTCCACTGTTTTATACAATTCTGAAGGTAGAATATTTTTAATCTTATATAAAAGGACCTCATGCCATACCTTATCAAATGCCTGATCCACGTCTAGAAATATAGCTGAACAGTACTCTCTGTGCTCAAATGCTTTTCTTATTTCGTTAGTAATTCTATTTACTTGCTCAAACGTGCTATGTTTTTCACGAAACCCGAATTGGTGCGTTGGTATTATATTATTTTAGTGGAGGAAAGGAGTCATCTTTGATAGCAACAATTTTTCAAATATTTTAGAAAGACAGGGTAGAAGATTGATTGACCTGTATGAAGACGGTTGTGTTAAGTCTTTCCCAGGTTTGTCTATCAAGACAATCTGCGACTTTTTCTATGAAATTGGATAGTATCTGAGATTAAAAATTGCATTGAAGAGCAAAGAGAGCACTTCTACGGCAATGTTTGGTAACTCAATTAGCATTTTTGGGGTAATATTATCATGCCCTGGTCCCTTTTTTGGGTTAAGTTCTTTTATATTTCTAGCAACTTCAGAAGTAGAAGTCCTAATAGACACATGCGACTCGTTTGCAGTATTGGGCAAGGTTGGCAACTCAAAGTTGTTCTTTGGGCAATTGGGTTGAAATACCTTTTCTAGGTGATTTGCGAAGCAATTAGCCTTATCCTCATCACTACGTGGCCAATTACCATTCAACTGTCTTAGAGGCATGTTGGAATCTACTGGTGACTTGAAAGACTTTTGGGCTTTCCAAAGGGAGTTTTGCTTGCGAGAATTTTGACACAGTTTCTTTATATAATTTTCAGTGTTTTGTTCCTCTTCGCGTTTAAGCGTTTTTTTTAATTTACGTACAGCAAATTTCAGTTGAAGCAGATTTGAAGGATCTTATGACTAGAGACTTATGAACTTAGGTTCACAAAAAAGAGAGCAATACCTTAGAACATGATAATTAAAACAACTATATTATAAATAGTAAATATATGCCGATATATATATATATAAACTTATGGATATTTGTTACATATTTTTTTCAACTTAAACTCCATACAAGAGCCTGATTTTGGTGGTCAATCTGTATAACAGCTATTTGCTATCGTGTTATGATCAGAGCATTTTCTTCAGAGACTGTTCAATTATCTTGGATAATAATCCGTGTAAAGTTTCGTGAAAATATTTTTAGAATTAGAAAAGAAAAAAAACTTGTTTTGAACGTTCAGCTTATATGGCAACTAAGTACATACTTGCAATAGTGATATGAAATCGGCGATTCTAAATAATGAGAAAACGAAGTCTGCTAAATTTCATATCCATACTCCAAAAAATGAAGGACTACTTCCCGTATATACAGATGGACAGAGAGACGGTCATGACGATCATTTGTATGTCTACTTTATAGGGTCTCTGACATTTCCTTATGATCAAATATAATGTACCCCGTTCAAATATATGGACACGATAGGCACCTGTCTCATATTTAGAACGGATCTATGTTTATCTCATTGAAATGTAAATTCAGTGTCATTAAGTGTTGTCTCTCTGACGACCATTCACCAAATGTCGCCTTTCGTTGGGCAGCAGAGTTATCATCGCTCACAGTCGGCTTTCCTATTCAATTGTGGCGTCCTCCGGGGTGCTGTCATTTTGACCGTCGCTTAGATCTTCTGGCGGTAGCATGCACAACGTTTTAAGCTGATCTGAAGTAAATACTGTTCTGTAATGAGAGGAACATTTCAGTTTAAACTTACAACTAAAGTATCTATATCCACTCTACCGATAATTTCAACTACATAATGTCAAGGCCCGAGTCGATTAAAAATCAAAAAAAAAAAAAACCTCACAGCCTGTGCGCACATGTCTCAAGCATAAGTTACTATTCGGTATTACATTCTAGTAGACGGCTAATGCTGCAACGTGGTCAAACATTGAGTTTTGGGTGGAATACACCACGAAAACGGTCGGAGGATGACGGGAATTCGTTTGACAGTACACTCATTTAAAATGCGCGTGGTAGCTGAGACAGTAGGCATCTCAAAGTATTATTTGGTTCATATACTGTGTGAACTGTTAAGCACGATATATCTGACGACAGAAAGGATGTCGTGTATTTAACTTTACAGCAGTATTTAAGGAGTTACATATATACTCGTACAGTTAGAAGACCGAAAAAAGCGAATTTTATAGAATTTCATTAAAGTAATGCTAGATCTAGTAAAGCAAAATATATTTTTAACGAAATGGCCATTACTATAAAAAAAAAATCCACTTTTGGTCCAAATTTCGACCTTAAGGGGGTATTCTACTCTAGAATTTGGAAAATTTGATTTTTTTTTATATATTTAAAGTTTAGACTTTCAAAAATATGACCTAGGAAGGATTTTTCAAAATTCGACTTATTTTCGGAGATAAAGCCAATTTTGTGAGGCGGCGTCCATGTTCACTAGAATTGTCTCCTAAACTTTAAACGCGTTTTTCTCGAAAATACTTTTTTCCACACGGTACCGGCATTATCTCAAGTTGTATACAACCGATTTACTTTAAATTTTGTGTGAACCTTCCTTATATAATCCTTTATCGCTCCTATCAGCATCGTGTCAAAATTTTTGTTTTTGATATTTTAAAAAAAATTTAGGACTTCTAAGAAAAAAAGTGTAAAAATTATTTTTATTTTCAGGCAGTCGCCATTTTTCAAAAAAAAAAAATTTTCGTGTTCCCGTTCTATAACAGCTTCCTTACTGATTAAGAATTTCTTTTTGACTTTTTTTTCATACCACCAGGAGAGTCAGGATCAATGTCACCAGGATGCGCCATTTTTTTTACACCTGTCCCCTAATTATTTTAATTATACCCTGAACAGGGTATATTAAGTTTGTCACGATGTTTGTAACACCCAGAAGGAAGCGTCGAAGACCCTATAAAGTATATGTATAAATGATCAGTATGTTGAGCTCAGTCGATTTAGGCATGTCCGTCTGTCTGTCCGTCTGTCTGTATATATACGAACTAGTCCCTCAGTTTTTAAAATATCCTTTTGAAATTTTGCAAACAAAATTTGGTATATATTATTTTCTAAGGCAACAATGTAATCTCCGAAGAAATTGTCCAGATCGGTTAACTATAGCATATAGCTTCCATACAAACTGGACACATAGTTACTAACAGAAATGCACCTGTGAAGGGTATTTAGCTTCGGTGCAACCGAAGTTAACGTTTTTTCTTGTTTTTAATATTTTTTTTGTAAATTTTTTTTCTGTATTCTTAAGATATCAATAAAAACACCATAAAAAAATGTATGTTAAAAATTTTTTTGGTTTTTTTTTTTTGTAATAAAAATCAAAAATCTGCCCAAAATTTGATTTCTGGAGCTTAAGCATTAAGCCTAAGCTGTTCATAAAAAAAATTGAGCGATGAAAAAAACTCTTCCTTTAATTACTAAAAAATATCTTTATGAAGATCATGTAAAAATTTGAGACTCATTGGTTAAGCCGTTTTTGAGTAATGTTGGTCACCGACTTCGATAACACAATTTTGAGAAAAAAAAAAAATGCTAAATAAAATAAAAAAACTCGATTTCTTTTTAAATCACCAACTACATATATACGGTATAACCCCTTAACACTGATACAATAACAAGATAAAACGGAAGGAATATATGTTTCCCTCCGGCGAAACATGGATGCATTAGTGCGAGTACAAACCTGACGACAGGGAAGATTCGAATCAGTCAGCTTCACAAGTTAACGTGTTTCGAAGAAGGTGACGACTGTCCTATCTGCTTGATGTGTGATGACTATTGTGTTTTTTTAGAATTCAAAAGAAGAGATACATATATGATGACTATTGTGTTTTTTTAGAATTCAAAAGAAGTGATATACAATCGCTTCTTAAACCAGAATGTTCTACTATTCTTATATATTTGACCGACTGAGTTCTTTATTGAGTGAAAATTGTCACATTTGCAGAAAAATAGCAACGTTCCATTCGACAATGATACACTAACGCTTCAGACCTTCAGCGTCACAAATTGTTCCAATAGCGTTATGAACTGGCCATCCCACAGTGGTCGGTCTTGTATGGAATCAACGGCCAAAAATATTCCGCTGCCTATATTAAAATGAAACTTTTGCCAAAGGCTTTAAAAATCCCCCTCTCCCGTGTCCCACTCCGCCACCCCCTGATGGCAACACATTTTAATTAATTACATTAAATTAAAAAAGTTGATAAGCGAAGAAAGGAATTTTTTGAATATAATTCAACTAAATCAAAAACTCATTTTAATAAAATTGATTTACTTTTGTATGAAAGTTTCTTTGACTGGTGATGAAAGGATCTAAGCTCAAAAGCAATTGGCTTAGCAAGTTATAATCTGTTCCGTTTGTTCTGTCGTGTATGATGGAGTCGATATATCTTCACGTCCTTATTGCTTGACTCAACAGATTCTTATGAGAGTTCTCCAATTGAAACTGGTGCATATTGAATAACAGCGAGAGCGATGTTATGACTGACGAAGGAAGATAAAACCAGGAATATTTTGAAGTGAATTCTTTTGCAGGATCTAGCACAAATCTAGTGAATTTAGGGTTTAATTTCTTTCGTGATTGAATTCGAACAGGACGGCAATAGCGGGTGGACGAAAGTTTGCAGTTTTTTTAAATTTGTTTGTGCATCATTTTGCGATTTTAATATCAATTATAAAGGAACATAGTACATATATCGTGACAAATGAATTGTTAAACTGCTTATATTCGCTCTTACCGAAATTGCCATCAAAGCCACATATTCCTATTGATAATTGGTAATTAGGGGGCTCATTCCCTTCACTAATTACATTTGTGAGGCAATGTGGTGCAATAATTTTTTTTTATCACAACTTCAACATCAGATTCTGAGACCTTTATTTGCTGAGGAAAACTGTTTTACCTTTAAAATGTTATCATAGCAGGGAAAAAAGTTAATATCAAGTTTGTTAACGAGACTTCTAATAAGAAGATACTAGAGCTTTATTAAAATTGCTTCGGTGATAAGTGATATTTCTTCACTCATTTTCTAAATACCAAATATATGATATGATATAATGTGCCTAAATAAAAGTACGTATAAAACAAACATTTGATAAAAGTGAGAAAGTGATAAAATTAAAACCAAAGCTCAATATGTATATATATGTATTATGGAAAAAAACATAAAAAACAATAAAATATGCATGAATATACATACATCAGCGTAAATACAAAAAATTATAAAAAATAGCACACAAAAAAACGCATGCCTGGTAGAATAACATGAATATCAAAGAAAGTTTCAAAAAGTTGCAGCTGAAATTAATAGCATAGACTTAGAAAACAATAACTTATATAAAAAAACTTTATTCATTTGAGGGTGAGACAGGGATCACAACTTTTTGTATACCTGAAATAGATGTTTAAAGAAAAACATAGCACTCAAAAGGACTCTTATAAAACAATTGTTTTAAAATAGTAAAACAATATATTATTATACATGTAAAAACTACTTTGTTATATAACATATAAATATATTCCCAATATACACTTCGATTTATGGGGATTAAGTACGATTTTATATAGCAATTTAATTTATTATAAGAGATAATTTTTAAGCTATTTTCAATGCACAGTTCGCGTGTTTCTATTGTCTCACTTCTCGCGCTATTTGGAGCTTCTACGAATGGGATAGAGCAAAAATTTATTTACCGTTAGTTTTATTGGTGTTTTAAGAAATAGCTTTGATACAAACCGTGGTAAATTTCAAACTTTTATTTTTTTATTTTTGGCCTATGAAATCGACCAGTATGCATCCGTTCCAAGATTTGGCTGCTTTCGTATATAAGTATAATATTGTAGCGACATTGTATTACTTTTTGACAAAATTTTTTTATCTATAACATTTTATGACTTCCTTGGTATATTACACCGGTCTACAAAAAAAATATTTTTTTTTTGGGTTTCTGTTCTCATGCTTGAATTCTGACTCTAGACATTAAAAAATACCTAAAGATTAATCTTTAGTTCTTTAAGTTTGCTTTGGGCTGATCTACATCTATAAGTGTATTTTAATTTATTTCATAAGTCAAAGATTGAAAAATTACTCTAATTTCTACAAAAGCAAACTTAAACCGGAAAAAAAGTTTCCATATTTTTGTCATAGAAGAAACTAACATTTAATATGTAGATGTCAGACTCAAAAATCGTGTTGACCAGTGTCATGTTTTGCGTCTTCATCATTTAATAGAAATTCGTTAGAATATTTATTGAGTATTTTTCTAATGATAATAATGTAAATTAAATTTAAATATCAAAGAGTAATCCCCGCTTTTCAAAAAAATAACAGTTCGCATTAACTTCTACCATAAAAATTCTTTGAAATAAATATTCTGTGTATATTAAAATGAACTTATAAGTAATCATTCCATTTCTTATAATAGTTATTAGCATACACCTGTTCCAAAAACGCGTTTATTCAATATTCAAAGCGATTTTCAGAGAACTTATTTTGCAGCAGAATAAAACGGAAACCTATTATGGGCTTAGCGCATGACAAGTCTAAGTATGTACATATGTAAACACATACATTTATATAAATATATAGGTATACATACATACTATCTATATTTAAGTGAGTTATTTTCGCATGCGATCTGTTTGTAATTTAATTTTAGCTTCAAACAACAATATAATCATATCGAATGCGATCTTGTTCTCAAGCGTATCATTAAATTGCAATGCTCTGGCAATTTTCAACAACAACAACAACAGTAATGACAACTTTTAATTTCAATGATCTAACAATAATACGATTTTTTGTTCATATCCCGTCAGCAGACACAATTCTTAGCTTCATCGCACATAACCTTAAAAGTGTGCTGTTGGAAAATTAAAAATGAGAAAAAATTAAAAAAAAGTAAAAAAAATTAAATAAAAAAAAAAAAAAAACAATTTAATGAATGAAAAATGTATGATTGTCTGCTTCAATTTTAAATATGTATATACTATTGTTCATGCACCGCACTTAATTGTTTGCTACACACAGTCATACATACATACATCATTACACCTATACTTTTGTAGTTAAGCAGCAAGCTAAGCCTCAAACAATATATCTACAAATATACACTTGTACATAAATGCCATTAACTTTGCACTTATTTCAATTTTATTTCTTTTTATTTCTATTCATTTGTTTTTCCAATTTGCAGCGTCTCAAACAATTACTGAAGCGCAGCGCCGCTCTACTGCTGCCGGCAGTTATTTCAAACTTGACGCAACACTGTGAACTTCTACTGTCGCTTTTGACCTTGAATATTCATGTGCGGGGGAGCAGATAATCATTTTCATTCAGCCAACATGCTGCCGCACACACACGCTCACATATATTGCATATACATGAAAAGCTGCCGAGCTGCCCGCTAGCAGAGAAAACTCAACACAACAAAAACAACAATTAATATGAATTACTTATAATGGTAGCGACAACAACTTTAACTAACAACAATTGCAGTTTCTGTGTCAACGTAATTCACAGACAAATTACCGCAGCAGCGACTACGTAATAAATTAGCGATTCGCCGAGAACATGGTTTACTCGTACTGCATGGAAAATATTACAACCATTTGGAGGCACTGAGTTCAAATTGAATTTTGAGGTTAAATTTTGTTCCAAGTGGGTTTTAGGAGATTAGAAATGTTAAGAAAGATTTGGAAGAAGCTACAGGGACTTAAAACTGAAGGAAATGCAGTTAACAATGCCATCAGTGACGCTTTTATAGATGAATTTTCACAATAATGAGTTAACATTTGACAGTTTTAAGATATAGTTTCTCGTCTGTTCGTTATTATGCTTCAATGCTAATGCAAACCTCTCCAAAAATAAATATGTATTCCTTTAAAATTTGTGTTTAAAAACTGTTTCGTAAAATAATTTATTCCAAATAGGTATGTTTTGGTCTTTAAAAACAAATATGTTTAGAAAAAACAGATAACAAAAACTCTGACTTGAGTTTACTATGAGAGCCTAATAATTTTGACTTCAGCTGTTGCCTGTCATATTTTAGGTTGACATATAATACTTATATTTTGAATCGTGAATTTTAATAAAAAATTGCTGATCTTATATAGTAGCGAAAAGTGCTGCAGTTAGCGCTCTATAATCTATACAAAAAGAAAAATATAATACTCATTGGGTCAAATGATTCAATTCATAACAATTTTTATACTTCAAAACATAAATCATAACTATCGATCGAGTGTTTCATGAAGACATTTCGGAGGTTGCTTTTCACTTTCAACTTTTTCATGCTATTGAACTTTATCAGAAGTATCGGATGGTTCAGAGGGGAGCCAATATAATGGGGTGACATTAGCCTCAGTGGTAACACAATGAGACTCTTAGAGCCCTAAGTGCGTCAGCCACTCTACCTAAATATGCTCTACGATAAGCAGTGCTTGTCATTTTACGAAGATATGTTTTCATTTTATATACTTATATCTTACATTGTTAAAATTAGCAATCTCATATCGATCTTTTTATTTTGTACTGAATACTATAGTTTATTATAAAATAATGTTTTCGTAAGGTTCAAAACATAGTTGGCATGGTACTGGAAGACAGATCTCTGCAAAAACTATAACTAGTCCTATAACCGTCCAAGTACTGTCAGCCCGGATATATTCTACAAAATTATTCAGGCAGCGTTTTCTGCCACCTTAACAACAAGATCAGTTGCCGGAAACTCATTTAATTAAGTCGAGTGTGCTGTTTTTTCCTATACCAACTCTTAAAAATGATATAAGTCAAAAGTATTAAGCTACTTGCAACATGTCATTTTTTGTCAAAACCAGAAACATTAGTGACGAGTAAAGAATTCTCCAAATACCGTTCTGTTCGATTTGCTTATTAATTTGGAAATAGATATCAAAAAAGGACTCCTTTATTTTGAAAATATTGGTTCAATTTCTCTTAAGTACAAAAGATTTAAAAATTAACAAACGAATCAAGGTTCTTTTTAGACATGTGGTTCTCGTTTTGTCAAAGTCGGTCTTTTTGACAGCTGTAATAATTGATAATTCTTGTATGTCATTTCATAATGAACAAACTCACTCCGGAACTCTTAGAAATCTTGTACAGGAGATGACCACCGATTCCGAAGTTCACAAGAAAATTTTCTTCAACGCTTAAGCTCACAGTCCATGCCCGAATTGGAGTTTGTTTATAAGGAGAACCTTTGGTTCCAATAAAACGGCGCTACATGCCATACAGCCAAAGGAGTAATAAATATATTAAAGGAAACTCTTTGACTTACCGGCTGGAATTTATTATTATATCTTGACCACATATAGCAGAATATTCAAAGAAAATTGGAAGGTTAGTTCTTTTTCTTATGCCAGGTAGCACTAGCATAATGGTCGAAGGCTATTTGCTTCGCATTTTATGAGTTTGAAATAAGCAAGTTCTGAGAGAATGTACCTAATTTCAATTTTAGAAAAGAAAATTATAAAAAATTTCAATGTTTTTCTGACATTGCGGTTCTCTAATGTCAACTGATAATAAGTGGATAATTTTTGAAAGCAAAAAAATCTTGTTAGGATGAAACTCATTAGAAACGGAAGATTTAATATCAAATATTAAGCAATAAATAATTTATGAGCGATTTCCGTTTAGGATGAGAACAGGCTTTTGAAATGGTGTATTATTATATATATATATTGTACTTAATATTTTCAACACAGCTGACTAAAAGCACATCAACACCATTGATCTTACGACCTTGACGTACATTTGCAATACAAATACACTAACTTAACTCTGTCGCTGCTGTGAGTATATATAATATGTGTTGCCATGCGTCAAACTTGAAACGTTTTGTCATGCGCACGTGTAAAATATTGCATGACACCAATGCAAAGAGAAGACTTTAAGAATTCAAATACAAATATTTGAGAACGTTTTGAACTCACTAAGAACTTAAGTAAAATTTCGTTTAATTAAAAGTGTATAATCACACCAAGTGATTAAAAGTTGCAATTGCTCAATTGAAGAAGTCAAATTTTAATCTGTTTCCTGAGAAATTTATCTATACGAATTACTTTGATTGGATATCTAATTATTATATATAGCAGAACTGTCGTTTCTCACGATAAATGAATAAAAACTCTGGGAAATAAATCAATCTATATATAATATAATATATATAATAACAGAAAAAAAGTTTAATAGTTCTTAATCAGCGTATTATTTCATAAAAAGTTGAGTTTTTTTTGCCACTTAGATCTCATCAGGATGACGATTCAAGTACCTCAGATCTTAAAACTCCCAGCACAACTACATTTATTGACATCAGTACCTCAGCTCTAACATCAGCTCTATGCCAGCTTGTAGAAATTGACTTCCCTAACCATTAGTATAAGAACTGCCGCCTTTGCACCAATGTCGCAGCTTTAATATGGATTCGACTGCTAAGAAAAGGTAGATTATAATATACCTGACTTCCCTAAACTTATTTCAGAAGACTAAACGGCTTATAAAATTAATTAATGTAAGGAAAATGTAACTTTTTTAAAAACGAAAGCATGAAGTGGAGCTAAAACTTTCAATAAATAAAGAAAAATAGGTAAAAAGTATAGTTTACCATATTAAGACAAGACAAGCTCACCCTTATCATGTGAACAAATTGGTTCTTAAATTTGAAACAAATAATTATTTACATTACAGTATTCTGTGAACCATTAAAACTTCAAAATAGCCAATAAAATATTTGAATTAGTAGACCCACCGTCCATGTCACGTTCATGTAATGATGAAGAGAATAAAATAATTTTGGTAAAAACACTAACTGAAATTTAGGTTTTAGGGTATTTTATCCATAAAGCAATATTTTCTGTTCGATGGGGCTACTTGGTCAGAGATTGAATGCCATGTAGTCTGAACCTCACATCATTAGTAAAATATGGGTTAGTCTGGTGAGCCAATGCACATAGACTAGTTATGGTCGTTTGTGATAGCACATGGAGTTCAGTTACTAGGTTTTTGAGGAGTAGTCATTCATTACTATGCCTGCGCTTGACGCGAACTTCAAAAAACTCCGTGGCCAATTATGGTTATGTACCAAAAAAATGTATTGTATAGAGTGCTGGTAGCTACTGAGTCAGAGAATTGTTAGATCGAATCCAAAACTTATTCAAAACAACTACATTTTGTAAACTATTGCAGTTGGGGCTAGAATTTTTAAAATTAATGCAATCAAGCTCCCGTTTGCTCCTTTCCATTAGATATACTGCCATGAAAGTTATCGTAATTTACCTTGCTTAAAACCAAAGTACAAGTGTTATGAAATTTAGTTAATAGTAAGAAGTAGAAGTATTATATCTTAAAGCAGCCCATCTAACTTGAAGCATAAGCAATTTATTATTTTATTAGTTTATGACACGAATTTTCTCATACTAACAAGATTATCGTCATTGTTCCAGCGCTCGAAGTGCGACGATTTTCCGAGCATTAATAGCAACAAAAAATGTTTGAATACAAAAATTCAAGCACATGCTTAACATCCACCTTTTCTGGGTTACCGTAGATGGCTCTCTAGTATTGTTCATGCCACCAATTTACATTGGCGCACTTCAGCGTACTCTGTGCTCGCGTAATCGCTTATGAGCTTGTGCTGCCTTTTTAGCCATTATGTGCAGCAGCGTGCACGTATTTTGCTGTCAAGGTTAGAATAATTTCTAAAAACAAATCACAAGCTAACAATTGAAGAAAAACACAACAGCACACACATGTACGCGTATTAAATAAAAGCAAAATTGCAGAAAAAAAGAAATTACAGTTTGCCAAGCAAAGTTAGCGGAAAATTAATGTGATACACGCATGAGCGCCACTTGCAGCCCTGACGCTGCTTAGGGGCGATTGCGAAATCGCAATGAAACAATGCAGCGCATATGACGATATAAAGCGAAATAATTGTGATTGAAACAAAAGACTAAAGCAGCGAACCTCACAGACATATGTGGGATGTAAGCAACATAAATGAAAAAAGTTACAAATATTGAAAAATAAAAATTACAAAAACATTTAAGAACAACAAAAGCAATCAAGACTACCACAACACCAAAAAAATGAAAAAAAAAGCAACATTTATGCAGCAAAAATTCATATGACCATTTATGTATTCTTTGAAATTAAGCACAATGACAAATTTTATGCTTTTTGTCATGTCGTTTCTTCTGCTACTGCCTGCTTATGCAACACACATAGCGTATTTATTCTACAAGCATACACCATGCAGCACACATGCACTGCTTTAATATATGTATGTCGTAGCATTTTTCAATTCGCAGAAATATTATTTCGTCTTCATTGCCATTGTTCAACGCCTACAAATAATGCGTGAGTTGTTATTGTAGGAAAGACAAAATCATGGCACAAACTGTTTATTGTCTCTATTTGTAACCACAGCGCTGTCAAACACTCACAGTGGCATGCCACACATTTCTTTATTACGTTTACAATATGATTTCAATGAGTGGCGCCACCGGAGTGTCTGTCGGCCGTGCAACAATTATTCGTATGCACGCACATTTGTGTAGTTTGATGTGTGTGTGTGGGTCTGCACAGAGGGCACATCGCATGCGGGAGCTGTTCGTGGACAAATAAGGCCACACACTCGTCGCTGAGACGTGACCTACATCAAACTTTTGGTTGGCAACTAACTGAAGGGCAGGTTTAGGGCTCGAAATATTTATTGCAAGTGTGTGTATATATGCGATGGTGTGTTTATTGTCATTGCGTGCGCCTTCAAATCATTGGCTGTTTATTGACATTGATTTTTGCGATTGATTTTTCACTTACATAATTCTTTGGAATTACTTTTCACTCTCCCACGACGCCTCCGGTGGTCAGGCGTTCTTTGTAAGGAAGGCGTGATAATGGTAATGTCAATCCGAAATAAATTGTCTTTATATGTGTAAACGCAACGGGATGTAATATTATTGCCTTAATACTGCCTGGATATCCTTTTTATATTGTTTCCTCCGTTGTTAGCTATCTCGGCTGCTTCCCAAACTGAAAATATTTCTGCCTGGAAGATACTGCAGTATTCGGGAAGCTTGAGGGGTCGGCTGGGATCCAGCTCTGAGCAATAAATTTCAGCTCCCACTCTATTAGCCATTTTGGATAGATGCTGTAATTTCAGCTCGTGTGTCGAAGGCTTCTGCGTCATCCACCTTATTTTAGTGTGACTTAGCACCTTCTCTCCGAAAGAAAGCGTATGGGTATATGGTCTAAATTTTCCACCATCCTCCTGCTTATTGAGCTATGGCCGAAAATCCTTGCAGAGAATTCACCGCCAATCTTGTCACAGATCTTTCTACTGCAATGTTGATTGATGCTATGTGGAATAAAATTCCTTGTGCCGGCATTGTAGTGCTTCTTAGCGCTCCCGTTATGCAGAGAACAGTGTGTCGCTGTACCCGTTCCATTAGTGCCCTGAATGGAATTTTCTTCGAAGCTGTAAGAAACATTTTTCTGCTTGAAATTAACTCAAAGCAAAACCAATAAAATTATTTGCTATTGATGAATGCAGATATAACAGAAGGACTAATCTAAAATCTTTGCTGGAAAATTTACTCTTCGGAGTAACTTTAAAAATCGAAATTATTATCAGAAATCGTATTCCTTCGATCATTTTCGGGACAAATATATCTTATGAATTCGTGTGATACAAATTTTAAAAAAAGTTCATTCTGGTATATGTACGATTAAAGTAAAAACATTCAAATTTTCAGAGAGACAAAACCGACTTATTGGAATTCGAGAGAGAAGATAATCCCATAATTTCTTAAATTATCATCGGAACATAGCAATATATATATGGTTTGAGTTAATGAGCTAAAACACGTTCAAAGTCATTATCAATACCGTAAATAAGGGTTTGACAAAATTTATCTTCAATATTCTTTAGGCAATTCGTTACTTTAATGCCTTCTGAAGTTCAGAAAGTAATGATTTTAAGTCTTGGCAACTTTATGGAAAGCGTCCCATATATTAACTTAGTGTCCCATTTAATCCCTTGAACATATTTTTACAGCCAATAGTTCAATATTTTATATCCAATTGCGGTGTTTAGTTGATCAATAAACTCGAAAGTAGCTCATTTTAGAAAAAAAAAATCTCGAAATACTACTTTACTTTACAAGCAACGGCGCTACTAAGTATACGCAATTTTACTTCCTAATGTGGGCCTCTAACCTATGAACAAGCTATCTACTTGTATAAAACAGTCTCTCTGCCTCCTTTAAAAGCATTGAAAAATCTATTGCCAGTAAAAAAATGTGTTCACATTGGAATAAAAATCATATTTTGATCATAAATTATAGAAGCTAACCATAAGATGATATATAATGCCAAAAAAGGTAAAAAGAAATTTTAATAAGAATGCAAAATAAGAAAAACTTATTCTGAAAGAAGGGGTATTTTATACCTCACATCTAATTCTAATGGCTTCAAGTTACATATCTCAGTTTTATATTTACAAAACTGACACACAAAACGTTAACTCTGATGTTAGCTAGTTTGTAAAACTTATTTGCATAATACTAAAAGTCAAATAAACGGAATTTATTGCTTCGAAGAACCTCTATTAACATGTTTTTTTTTTATCAGTTAACCTTTCCTGCCATATTATCAAATATAAAATTGCTAGTGATGCCACCACTTGTAATTCACAACAAAATTTTACGCTGTCAGTACAAATTGTATTCTCGATACATATATCTGTGGGGTTTCTATTTCAGTACATTAAAAATATGATTTTATTTTGAAAAAAAAAAAAAAAATGAAAATAAAATTAAGTCAAATATCCCAAGATTTAAGTAATTTTTTGCTCTCAATACACATGTCCATCTTCAAGAAAAAATAAAAAAAAAAAAACAAAACACCTGACATCAAAAAAGAAAATCATAACAATTTATTTAGTCTACGTGCTTCTTACAGCAGAGATAAGAAACGAGAGCAGCCGAATTTTCAGTGAAATTTGTAACTGATCGAGTAAATGATAAAACGGTTTTCACTCACTGCTAAATACAATGATATGCACACGGGCACACCAGCACACACGCATACACACAAAGCAAGCGCGGAAGTGACCAACGTTCGACAGCAATTAGCAGCAACACCAAGCGCAATATCCGCTAGCACGCAATTGGAGCTGTTCAAATAGCCAACGGTGCGATGAGATGCTGTTACTCGGCTACCGTATTACGGTTAAACACACTGTTTTGTTGTTGTTACTCTTTACAGAGTGTTGTTGCTTTTAATTGCGCGACATTAACATTGTTTCCTATTCGCTTCTCGCTGGGCTATCAACGGTTTTCCTCTGTTTTTGTTGTTTTCGCGCTGCTAATGATGGGAAAATTCAACGCTTCAAAGCAAACAGTCTGATTTTGAAAACAATTAAGATCTTGATTTCGGTCAGCTATTCGTTTATTGTACTTATTTGTGGTGCTTTTATTGTTTTATTGAAACAGTTTGCCTATCAGTGAAGATCAGTTCCATCAGAAAGTCTCTGGAAAATTGGAGAAGTGGAGTAATTGAAATGTAAGTTTTGATTTTGTTGTTGTTTTAGGTTTTGCAGCAGCTGGGTAATTAGTTCATTGAAGTGATGAGGAGGAGCAGTTAGTGGAAATACATCAGTTTATCGGTGGAAAGTTTTAATGATAAGATTTGGTGTCTTTTTACCTAAGCTCGTATGTACATTGTCTTTGTAGTTAGCGGTTGCTATAAAATGCATTTCAAGAACTTTTACTTTTTTTTCAAAAGGTCGATCATAACCGATAGCTATGTGTGTTTTACAATATAAATTCAGCTATATAAATATTGTCTTTTTATTAAAAAATCTGTAAAATTATAGATTTTTTGGCTTCTGGCGGTTTTGAATAGGCCAGTCCAACGCCTTGAAAATTTATCCTAACTTAGCAACTTAATCTGGAAGTAAAACAAGCCTTAAATTATATCGACGACTTGATACAAAATGGAGACTATCGAATCTATTCTGCAGTAAGTCTTTTCAAAAGGGAGTTTACGTGCGATGATCATTTTAGGAAGTCGTGCTTTTTAAGAACGATGAAGTAAAAGGGGATACAGAAGTATTTGAAAATTTCATTTAATTTTCTGCAAAATGGCGAGTTTGTAATAAGTAAACTTTTTACCAAAATGTTAGTAGTAAAGTGTTTAAAACAGGTTGGAGTAAATCAATACGTTTAAAGTACTGGGAGCTGATTCAGACTCGCAATATTGCAGTGGTTTGAACAGATAAATTGCTTTTTCGGCACTGTACTATTAACCATATTTTATTCTAGAGTGAAGGATTCTGTGAAATATAACCTCACTTCAAAATAGACAGAGCATTTTAGATCTATTGTACCCCTTTATAAAGAGTTATCCAACTAGAGGTACCTTTTCAATATACTTTTCTTTTTGACAGATAAGGCGTTAGTCGTATTAAGCTGTCATGTCATTTTTGTTCAGTATTTTGTGGCATTTCACCATGGAACAAACGTACTCCAGAACAACGTTTACAAACTAGCAACACCATCACCCATCTTGAGACTCAGCATTCATTATAAGATAATATTCGACCGAATAGACCACGTGCAGAACGGACTGAAAAACTTATAGCAGCCGTAACTGAGAATATATGTACACGAAGAGCGTGGAGAGTCGATTCAGCGCCGTTCGCAGATTATGGAACGACGTGGCGCATTTCACGTCGCGAAATTCACACGGCTTAGTGTGGTTTGTGAGCCGGTGAAATGGTCGGTTATTATTTCATCAAAAATGATGCCGGTAAGAACGTAACCGTCAATGACGACCGTTATCGTTAACAAACTATTTATTTGATATCTGAAATTGAATCGGCGACATTTGGTTTCAATAAGATGGGTCCACTTCCCATACACCATATCAATCAGTGGATTTATGTAGAGAAGACTTCGAGGTGCAAATAATTTCACGTTTTAGTCTGATCGATGCGCCACCAAGATCGTGTGATATCACACCGTTAGACTTTTTCCTGTTTGAGCATTTAAGGGGCAGTCGAAGTTTTCAAGCAAGACATCAAAAATTGGATCGAATGGAACATCGAAGATGTGGCTTTGGCCAACATTTTAAAGAAATAATCTTCAAAAAATAAATGCCAAGGAATGTTTTTCGAAAGATAATAAATATTCCCCATTAAATTTGAAATATTAGAGTGTTTGCTTTAAAATGTAGGGACCTCGATATGGATCACCCTGTATAAACACATAACCAAAAATAGATTAATGAGTTAAGAAAATATATATTTGAGATATAATTGAAGACGATTCTCCATATCGGTTCCCAAAATGTATTCTTATTTTATTGCAAAGATAGCCTTTGCAAGAAATATGGATGGAAGTCCTTTATAAAAAAGTGTAAGAAAAGTAAGTAACTACAAGAAATATTTAGTGGCGAGTAAGTAAAATTGTCAACTACACAATCCAGGTTTCTTTTGAATTCATTTTCTTCATCAAACCTTTTAATGGAACCAATAATTAGAATAACAGATCGTGGCTACTTGGAAGCATGAGCTTTTGATATCTTAGAACCAGCAGCGTTTCCAAGAATATCCAGAAAATACAACAAATTACAACTATAGTATTATATAGAATTATCAATACCCCAAATATTTTCTGCTCTATATAATTTTTAGAAAACTAATATAGCTGTAATTTGTTGTCTATATACATATATATGTACTACCATATATATATATAGTACATATACAATATGTCGAATAATCCTGACTTGTCTACCAAAAATGGCAATTTTAAGATTTTCTCTCTGGCGCGCTTTATTTCGCCGAATAGTTTTATCAATTCAATAATATTCATATTGAATGAGGATATCAATTAATAGCCCAGAAATGCACACGACCAACATAGAAAAAACACAAAACACGCATATGCAAAATATCGTCTCTTTGGAAGACTGTAATGGAAAAAAATTTACTTGAGAAATATTTGTCCAGTTAGACAAGAAAATATCAAGAACATTCAAAATAAGAGAATTTCTAAAAAAATTAAAAAAACTGTTATGGGATAGACCTTAAAAGCATACTAATTGCAACTTCATGACGACATAAGAACAAATAGGCTCCATGGTCATACCATTCCTTCATAAAAAAAAATAAAGCAGTGACTTTCGACCTCAAGTACTTAAACTCAAGTTTATGTAAAACAAAATTACGCACTTGTTTAAAACCCTAACTTTCTAAGAGCACTAAATTCACTTAAACCAATTTTTCTGCTAAAAATTCAGTGCGCACGCAAAGTAATATGCCAAGCACCTTATATGTGTATTCTTAATGTCAACGACTTCCTCTTAACTACGCTCCCGCTTTCTACAACACTCTTACCCCTTCGGTGCTGGCGCTTTCCCACATTTAAACTGGGCATTTCAATGCTAATTAGCTCAGCCTAGAGGCGCCACTCTAAACGCCAATGCCACCGCCTTCACATGCAAACGAAAAGAAAACGGAAAAGCAATAACAAAAAGCCCAAATCCACAAGAACTTTAGCTTGCGGTAACACATCTGCCACATTCACTTGTCCACACACATTCTGCTTTTACTGCAACGCAAATGCATTATGGTTGTACATGCTACTAGCTGTTGGCGCCTGCTGCGAATGGTTACCGACCGTTTGTTGCTGCTGTTGATTTTGCCCATAAATGTCGCAACGGAAACATGCCACAGCGCCTGGCGCATACGACACCACTTTTGTGGCTGCAGTTATGTTGCTGCTTATTGTTGTTGTTTGTTTAGTTGATTTTTAGCCTTTTATAGATTTCCTCAATTTCGATTCCGCGTTTAGTTTGTGCTTTAAGTTTCCTTAGTGTCTTCTGCCCTTCAGCAATTGCACTTTTATGGCGTTGTATTGGCGGCGCTCACTGTTGTTGTCTTGAACAATTAAAACGTGATCAATGTGAATAATTTGTTGCAAGCAATTTGTTCGGCACGCACATTCAAATTTCGGTATGCTGCACGGTCGACAATGCATTCCACCACAAGCATATATTGCTTCAGTTCAACTTTGCGGTTTGGAAGTTGGCTATGTGTGGCAAGTTGGTGTATACATTGTTGTATGTAGATTAGGAAACATTGTTTGAAAATGGATGAATTTGCGCAAATAAAAAAATACTCTGTGCCCAAAAAATAAGGTGACATTGTACTTATTTTGGAAATTCTTTTATTTATTTTCCCAAATCAATTACATTCCCTTCAAAGTAATTCTCTCCCGATGCAATGCACTTATGCCAACGGATTTTTCAATCTTCGAAACACTGGTTGTAGTCACTTTCCGGATGGCCTTCAGTTCCGTCTTGGTTGCTTCTTAAATCTCCTCTATCGTATAAAAACGGTGTCCCCGGAGCGGTCTTCTGAGCTTGGTGAACAGCCAGAAGTCACACGGCGCCAGATCAGGTGAATACGGTGGTTGCGGAGCGATATGGGTTAAGCTTTTGGCGAAATGATTACGAATAACGAGGGCAGTATAGGATGGTGCATTATCGTGGTGTAAAAACCAAGAATTGTCTTTCCACAATTCCGGCATTTTTAGGCGGATAGCGTTACGCAAACGACGCAAAACGTTCAAATAATATTCCTTGTTGACCAGTTGTTTCGGGATCGTAAGCGTAGATCCAAGTCTCATAGCCAGTTATAATGCATTTCATGACACCCTGGTTGTCGGAAAGCATAGTTTCACACACTTCAACGGGACACCTTTTTTCCAAAAAATTCAATGTTTTCTTTACCAGTAGATATGAGGCCCAAAACATCCTTCAAAATGGTATTGGCTGAGCCTTTCCATGTGACAACTTCTTCAACAAGGTCTCCAATTGTTAATCGACGGTTTTTCAACACCAAATATTTGATTTGTTGAACGTGAGCTTGGTCGGTTGAGGTTGATGGTCGCCCTGGACGCTCTTCGTCTTCGACACTTTCATGGCCGGCTTGGAACTCACTATGTCAGTTGTAAAAATTTTTTTTAGACAAAGCCTCATCACCAAAGGCTTTCTGTACCATCCTTAATGTATCCGTAGCAGAAAATTGATTGTAAGCAAAATTAAATGCAAATTCTTTGCTCAACAAATTTCGACATCGCAAAAAACGAAAAACTCACATTTAGCAGCTCACAAAACGACACGTATCTCAAACACTAATGAATATTTTGATTTGAAATTTTACATAAGTGTGACTGACAGTACTACCAACCTAAAAAAAAAATAATTCTCCAAATCCTTCGACGCGCGCAGATTGAATTCAAATGTCACCTTATTTTTTGGGTGCTGTAGTATGTTAACTACTAAAACTTCATACAATTTTGAATATAATGTACCTTAGCGTATTTGCTAAATATTAAGTTTCAACTGATTGTTTCAACAAACAGTGTGTGAATTGACAGACAATGGCCTTAACAAAATATAGCTTTACTGAAATAATTCCCTAAAGGTGTCTTATGAATAAAAAGGGTCGAAATACCAAAATAAAATTTTTCGTCAACATCGGTTATACTGCGAGATCTATTTTTTAAATTCAGAGAGAACATTTTAATGTTAATAGTATATTCTTGAGCACAGAATGAGTGAAATTATGTAAATATTGCACTAGCCCTGGTATACCAATTGTAAACATTTTCGAATTTCTGATTGCCTTTATACAGTATACATTGTGATAAAAATGTACGGGAGTTGTAAACAAAACGAAGAATATTTAATTATTCATTCATATTTATTTTGTCCCCATCAGATGTATGTCAACGATTATTCCAGTCACCGCGACACTTTTCATAAGCACTTTTGGGATGGCCTTCAGCTGTTTCAGCAAATTTCTATCTATCAAAATCATTGGAAAACTCGCGAGATATGTCGATCTCCACTAACACTTCTCACTAACACTTTCCTGACGATTTTCAAACACCATATCCCTTACTTCTTTAATACAGAGAGACGGCGCTCATATTTGTCATTGTAATTAAGGACAGTCCTACCAAATAAGCAAAACGTATTTTTAGAAATACCATTTAACCGGGAAATTAAGTTCTGCTATTTTGTTTTTTGTAAGTTGAGTATTTCAAATTCTATTACAATCGGATTTTTCAAAATCATTCTTTGTTTCAAGGGCCTTAAATAGATGTAATAATGCAACTTTTGTAAACCAGCGTTATTTGAATTACTAAAATATTTACATAAACCATATCATTTACCTCATATGTATATAATTATGAGGTTTATTATAGTATGCTTGAAAATGTATAGAAAATACCAATAAGTTTTCAAAATTCCAGTGAATTTTTCTCAAATCAGAAAATTATATATATTTTCAGACTTTTTCATCGATATTTTAAAAATTAAGATATCTGAGTAGTTCATGATGTTCTATATCCGTTTCTGGATCTACATTAAAATCGTTTGCCACTTCTTCCAGTGCCAATATAATTTATACTATTGAGAGCAACTGTTACTTTGCATCCAAAATTATGTATCACCTAGTAAAATATTTTCTTCAAATATAAGTATACAGCTGTTGAAATCCTAATCGGGTGAAACGATTTCATGAATATTAATATTTTTCATTAACATAAAAATGAATAAATAAAATAAACTCCCTCATATAAGAAGCTCATTTGAAATTTGTCCCTTGTGAGAAGGGTTATTGGACATTTTTGTTTTGTTTATTCCACCCTAAAGTAACATATATATTTTTTTTCTAAATCTCCAAAGTGTTAGCTTCACCTTAGCTGTAGGTTTTATAAAATCTTAAACAGTTTAGCTTATCTAAAGTGTTTAAATGAGTTAAGCATTCACCCACTCTACCCGGGAAAACTGGCACATACTAATAAAGCTCTGCTCAATACTACCATAGTCGACTCATTTGACATATGACACCACACATGTTCCCAACACAACTCACCACACTACATAAACCCACTCAGCATGAAGGATGGTCACCTAAACAGATACATTAAATTCGTTTTGTTACTTCATATTCATACACTATGCCGCGTCGACACTTCACGCTATTTCTCCTCCAATTCAAAAATTCAACCACGATCCGTGTCCACTCGATCGCTAGCATAGACAAATCGTTCCCGGAATTGGGTATCACCGCCTCGCCCGTCGATATAATATTTAATAATATTGTATAATAAAATCAATAAATTTAAATAAAATTGTTGAAATCCCTAATTTATAAAAAAATAAACCGGATTTTTTTTATTTAACTTAACGCAGTGGAGACTGCTCCCCAATGTATTGAGTATACATCCTAAACAAAGGACTTGAAATGAACAATCGGAATGCTTTCAAAATGGTGTTATTCAAAAATTTATGAAGGGCTTTTTAACTAATTATCATTTATATATTCTATATAGTTTTTGAAAACTTCTCCACTCTACCGGCTATAAAACTTTTCAGCTAAACTTTCCTAAAGTAAGTTAAATTAGTTCTGAGAATGAAATAACCCTATAAATACATATCTATCATAGCTTTGTCTAGACCGGAAATTAATAAATTCTTTTAAGTCAAAACAACAAAACTACTGATTTTTATTAACATTATGAACCGACATTTTATTAACATAAAAAATTTAACTTACAAGTCTGCAATTCGCGGAAAACTTAAGTTTCATTTTTGCCCGAACTAAGCTCTGGCGTTAAAAATATTTCTCCTTTTATAAGGAAAAAGTTAATTTTTATTTATCTGTAACTCATTAGTAAATATTATATGTTACTCATGTAATACGAGTATTAGGTTTCACTTGCTTGATTTTATCTGCAAGTATTTTCAATTCACTCTTCACAGAATAATGCAAATATATGTGTACATATATTTCGAAATAATTTCCCAAACCAAAGTCGGCAAACAATCATAACGCTGGTGACTTACCCGCTAAAAATCACACATCATCATTAAATCAATAAACTCAAGCCACAAACTCGTTCAAACTCATGCCGCTGAGCAGCTTGCCTAGCAGTTAGTTATGCGCTATTTTTAGCCGCTACCGAATTCGTTTTCACAATTGGATCGTTGCTCTATTTATTTATTTATTTGTTTAGGAATTACTAATAGCATATTTTCGTTTGTGATTTACTCATATGCACCAACAATTGTTCAACCAATGAGTATGCAAATTTCTCGCGCACCCAACCCATTAAACGAGTGGTGGCTGCTACTGTTCGACTGGCGTCAGCGCTAATACTTAGCTTGAGTAATGCCCGCGGCTAAGCGCGCTGGCCAACGATCGTAGTGGTGCTTCGTGTTGACCGCAAAAACTGAATTGATTTCAATTATAGCTCAGAAGCGCTGATAAGTGCCGGCAATAATAATAAATACGTTCAACAAATTAGATCATTTTCACGCTGGCGCTGAACGACGATGACCACAGCAAGGCAGGGCCAAATAAATTGCTAAGTAAATATTGTGGCTAGCACAAGTGGTCGTTGAGTCGGCAGAAATGCGCAAAAATAATTCAAATTGCGGGCGGCTATTAGCCACTTGTTTACTTTGGCAAGCATACATATGTGTTGGGAATCAGCAACGAGCAAGGCTGTGTGGTGTTAAAAGTTGGGTTGGTAATTTTTTTTCTTTTGCTTTTCAGAATAATTTCACTTTTTTACAGACGCTTGTAGTTCACATTTCAGCGTATCTGTAACGAGTTGCTGTAGTTCATTACGAGTATAATTGCTGCTACTTAACGGAAAGCTTGACGTTTGAGTATTACACTGTTCTGCTGAATTTTGCTTACGTCAGGCGCTGAATTTTATTGTCAATTGCTTTGGAGTTTGTTTATTTTGGGCTGCTATGGGTAAAACGGTAGCCAGCTGAACTGTTTTTCTAGTGACTTGAAAAATTTGCGGGCAGTGTTTGAGTGCTAAAGGTTTTGGCAAAAATACTTTACTCTTTACTTTGAGTGTTTATATTTTTGAGTGAGGTGCTAAATTTTTTATAATTCTCAGTGAGTGCATGAAACTGGTAATTATTTTTTTTTTTTATATTGCAGTAGGTATAGATTAGATCTGGAATTAATATATTTTGGGGGATAAGAAATTATTATGCATATAAGACTGAATTTGAGATTTTATCAAAAAGTTGTGAAAAGCAGTAAGGTCAAATAAATTAATAATTTGTATATAATTTCATAAATAATGACTTTTTCGTGCCTTAGTTGAAGGATGTTGATGTTGATAGGCTTTGGCTTCAACAAAACGGAGCTACTTCTCATTTAGCTTACTAAACAATCAATTTATTGAAGAAAACTTTTGGAAGGAACACTATTTCATGTCATGGGCTTGTAGCAAGATTATGTGACTTAACACCGCTGAAAAATTTTTTGAAAGGTCATGTAAAGTCTCTTGTCAACGAAAATAAGTCCGAGGCGCTTGAAAATTTGGAAAATACTATTTGGCCTCAATTGCTGCAAAATTGTTGAAAATTTTAGCTCCTGGCTAGAATTTATTCGTGTTAGCCACAGCGGTCACTTGCTTGAAATCTTTCCAGTTTTAAGACATAAAGAAAGGACTTGTCTTACATATTAAAACATACAAATTCTTTGCCATGACATTAAATTATATGATTTTGTTTCTAAAAAACGCCTTTCATTTTGGAGTTAGAGAAATTCATGAATTGAGCTATATTATACCCTATATTATGTGGCTAAATGAGTTAAGCTTCCCGCCCTCACTAGCCATTACACCACACAACACACCACTTACAAACAACACTGGCACATACACCACACCCGAAGATAGCAGTTTCCCCACACACCACACATCCATTGGAAGCAGCAGAAAATACCATACACACACCAATACACGCAGCTACTAATCCACCACAGCCCAACGAGCAAAAAGCTTCGTCCTAGAAATGAACGTTCTCTTTCGACCACGAATTTCGATACGTAAACATCGGCAGACGTTTTATACTTTTTTCGAAAATCCAGCACGCAGCTCAACCATCTTTCTACATCTGATGATCTTCGACGCTCAGGAGCTCAACCAGTATATCATCAACGTTTCGAGTGTCCCTTCTTTATAATTTCATAAACATAGTTATACAACCTCCACTGGTATCCGACCAGGGACTCCATCAATTTCATTTTTTACGAGCATACATTATCACGCCTCCAGTGGTATCCGACCATGGAGATTTTTATTATAACGTTCATTAACCTGAAATAAAATTGTGATCCCTTTTTTAAGTAAAACATTCTTTCCGGAGTAAGTGAAAAAGTAAGTGGTAGTTTTATATATTACATATGTGTCTATTTAATTTTGTCGGATATACTGGAAATATACATACATATATCTGTTTACCTTACAGGTAAAATAAAGTAAGAACAAAAGATAGTTATACCTTTTAATTTAAATTTCGAGCGAAAACCCATTCGTCGAAATCTTTTCTTCCTATGTTGGTATGACTGTCTGTGCCAAATGTCGCTGCGAAATAATAAATATTTAGTGATAAAATACGCTTAACTTTCTTAGAACGCTAAATCGATTGATTGTAAAATACACCATAATTCATACTTTTACGATTTGACATCCATTGCTATAATTCTTATATGTACCACGCATTAAAAAGTTCCTTGAGTAACCTACATGTTTAAATAAACAAATTTTAAAATTGATAATTAAACCTCACGCAAGCATAAATTGTGAATTCTAAACTGAAAAAAGATCACTTAATTTCCTAGAATTGAAAAATGTGTGCTTATATGCAACTAGTGTTGCATACATTTATCAAATTTTAAATTCGTGTATTTTACCCACCAAAACCTGGCGCTACTCGAATTCTTTTCCTCTACTCTACTCGCTGCTTGAATTCTTTTCCACTCTTTATACACCTTACTGCACGATTTCTATTTATTCTACATTATACATATGTTCTCCAGCTATGAGCTCAGCCATTCACTTGCTGCACAAGTCATCGTCTGCACCAGTTTGGCATACAAAATCAGTTAGTGACTGCACTACTTCCTCTACGCATTACATAAGCCTAGCACACACGCACAAGCATATACACTCGCTTATTCTATAAAATATTCTAATAGACTACTGTTCTGGCTAATGTGTCTGCGTTGATACTAATGTTGTATGCGACAAATATGGGATGAATGACGACGAGTGGCGTCAGCAATAAGCCAGCAAATAAAAATGGAGAAATTTTAATGAACATAAAATGGTCAAAAAAGCGTTGTTTCGAAGATGACAGGTTGTATATATAAATGTTTATGTAATAAAGAAGAAAGCTTAATTTTTATGTGTAATGTTGCAATAAAAATTTATATGAAAAATTTAAAATAATTTAAAAACAAAATATTTTTTTCTCCAAAATTTAAATTTGCTATAAACGTAGAAACATTTTAAAAACATAAATTGAAAAATAATATTTTTGTATTTATTTTCCTATTCTAATATTTTCAGTAGTAATGAGCTTTAAGAGCTTAATTTAATACTAAGTTAATTAGAAACTCTACCCTGAACAGGTTATGTTAAATTTTCCCAGAAGTTTGTAACCTCTGTATATATACGAACTAGTTCCTTAGTTCCTGAGATATCGGTTTGAAATTTTGCACCATTTTCTCTTCAAGAAACTGCTAATTTGTCGGAACTGCCGACATCGGGCCACAGTTCTTGTATAGAAAACTTTCACATTTAACAAGATACATTCACGAAATTTGGTATAAATTAAACTATGTTATCTCCGAAGAAATTGTTCAGGTCGGTTAACTATAGCATATAGCTACCATACAAACCAAACGATCAGAATCAAGGGCTTGTGTGAAATTTGACATGGATTACTGCTTAAGGTAATAATATAATCTCCACAAAAATTGTTCAGTTTGGATAACTATAGCATATACATAGCTTCCATACAAACTGAACACATAGTTACTAAACGAACTACACATTTGAAGGGTATATTAGCTTCGGTGCAGACGAAGTTAACCTTTTTTCGTGTTTTTTTATTAGTTTTTATTAAAAAACATGTAATAAAATTTAAATTAATTTTAAAACTTATACTCAACAAAAGTAAACTAAGCACAAAAAAAATATTTAGAATCTCAAAAAAATACAAAAAACCACCGTAGATAAATTGAAAATTTTGATAAATTAAGAATACATCTTTCTTAACAACTTTGTATTTTCATTGTTAATTATTTTTTCAAAAATATTATGTAGAAAAAATTAATGAAAATAAATTTTTGAATTAGAAAAGAAAA
>JAPZAG010000056.1:0-96284 GCA_027475135.1 Bactrocera correcta
TTCGATATCGATAGCTAAATATGTATATACAAGAAAATCGACTTTATACCTAAATATAAGATTATGGAATTCTTCTGCGTGCACTACAGTTATGAAAGTTAAAGAAGGTTTATTAACTTAAATATGTTAAATTAATGAGCTGAAGCATTTAGATATCGATTGCTAAATGTGTATATACAAGAAAATCGATTTTATACCTAAACAAAAGATTACGGAAATTACCCAAATATACTGCCGTTATGCCGTTATGGCTTCTGTAAAGAAGGTTAATTATTTAAATATGATAAGCTAATGGTTTGAAGCATTTCGATATCGATTGCTAAATATGTAAATACAAGAAAATCGACTTTATACCTAAATATAAAATTATAACATTATGGAATTCTTCTAAATGCACTGCCGTTATGCCACTAGGGCCTTGTGTAGACTTTAGTGCGCTAAAGAAGGTTTATTAACTTAATCGATTGCTAAATGTGTATATACAAGAAAATCGAATTTATACCTAAATATAAGATAACATAATTCTTCTAAATGCACTGCCGTTATGCCGTTAAGGCTTTATGTAGACTTCAGTGAGTTAAAGAAGGTTTATTAACTTAAATATGTTAAACTAGTGATTTGAAACATTTCGATATCGATTGCTAAATGTGTATATACAAGAAAATCGACTTTATACCTAAATATAAGATTACGGAAATCTTCCAAATGTACTGTCGTTATGCCGCCATGGCTTTATGTCAACTTCAATTCGTTAAAGAAGGTTAATTAACTTAAAAAAGTTAAACAAATGATTTGAAACATTTTGATATCGCTTGCTAAATGAGTATATACAAGAAAGTCGAATTTAGACCTAAATATAAGATAACGGAATTCTTCTAAATGCAGTGCAGTTATACCGTTAAGGCTTTATGTAGACTTCAGTGCGTTAAAGAAGGTTTATTATCTTAAATATGTTAAACTAATGATTTGAAGCATTTCGATATCGATTGCTAAATGCGTATATTGAACAAAATCGACTTTATCCCTAAATATAAGATTACGGAACTCTTCCAAATGCACTGCCGTTATGCCGTTAATGCTTTTGTAGACTGCAGTAAGATAAGGAGGATTAATTAAATTAAATCTACTTATGATGTGAAGCATATCGGCACTGATTGCTAAATGTGTATATACAAGAAAATCGACTGTATACCTAAATATAAGATTACGGAATTGTCCCAAATATACTGTCGTTATGCCGCCATGGCTGTGTATCACCTTCAATACGTTAAAGAAGTTTTATTAACTTAAATATGTTAAACTAATGATTTGACGCATTTCGATATCGATTGCTAAATGAGTATGTACAAGAAAATCGAATTCATACCTAAATATAAGATTACGTAATTCTTCTAAATGCACTGCCGTTATGCCGTTAAAGCTTTTGCAGACTTCAGTAAGAAAAAGAGGGTTAAGTAACTTAAATATGTTTAACTAATGATTTGAAGCATTTCGATATCGATTGCTAAATATGTAAATACAAGAAAATCGACTTTATACCTTAATATAAGATTACGGAATTCTTCTAAATGCACTGCAGTTATACAGTTAAGGCTTTAAGTAGACTTCAGTGTGTTAAAGAAGGTTTATTATAAATAACTTGAAAATGTAAAACTAATGATTTGAAGCATTTCGATATCGATTGCTTAATGTGTATATACAAGAAAATCGACTTTACATATACCTAAACATAAGATTACGGAATTCTTCCAAATATACTGTCGATATGCCGCCATGGTTTGTATCAATACGTTAAAGAAGGTTAATTATTTTAAATATGTTAAACTAATGGTTTGAAGCATTTCGATATCGACTGCTAAATGTGAAAATACAACAAAATCGACTTTATACCTAAATATAAAATTATAACATTACGGATTTCTTCTAAATGCACTGCCGCTATACCGTTAAGGCTTTATGTAGACCTCATTAAGCTAAAAAATGTTTATTAACTTAATGTGTTAAACTAATGATTTGAAGCATTCTTTAGAAGAACTACGTAATCTTATATTTAGGTATAAAGTCGATTTTTTTGTATTTGCATATTTAGCAATCGATATCGAAATGCTTCAAATCATTAGTTTAATATATTAAAGTTAATAAAGCTTCTTTAACGCACTGAAGTTAACATAAAGCCATAACGGTATAACGGCAGTGCATTTGGAAGAATTCCGTAATCTTATATTTATGTATAAAGTCGATTTTCTTGTATATACACATTTAGCAATCGATATCGCGATGCTTCAATTCATTAGTTTAACATATTTAAGTTAATAAACCTTCTCCAACGAACTGAAGTTGTCATAAAGCCATGGCGGCATAACGGCAGTGCATTTGGAAGAATTCCGTAATCTTATATTTATGTATAAAGTCGATTTTCTTGTATATACACATTTAGCAATCGATATCGCGATGCTTCAATTCATTAGTTTAACATATTTAAGTTACTAAACCTTCTCCAACGAACTGAAGTTGTCATAAAGCCATGGCGGCATAACGGCAGTGCATGTAGAAGAATTCCGTAATCTTATATTCAGGTATAAAGTCGATTTTCGTGTATTTACAAATTATGTAAGTAATCGATATCGAAATGCTTCAAATTATTAGTTTAACATATTTAAGTTAATAAACCTTTAACGCACAGAGGTCTACATAAAGCCTTAACGGTATAACTGCAGTGCATTTAAAAGAATTCCGTAATCTTATATTTAGGTATAAAGTCGATTTTTTTGTATATACATATTTAGCAATCGATATCGAGATGCTTCAAATCATTAGTTTAACATATTTAAGTTAATAAACCCTCTTTATCTTACTGAAGTTTACATAAAGCTTTAACGGCATAACGGCAGTGCATTTAGAAGAAATCCGTAATGTTATAATTTTATATTTAGGTATAAAGTCGATTTTGTTGTATTTTCACATTTAGCAGTCGATATCGAAATGCTTCAAACCATTAGTTTAACATATTTAAAATAATTAACCTTCTTTAACGTATTGATACAAACCATGGCGGCATATCGACAGTATATTTGGAAGAATTCCGTAATCTTATGTTTAGGTATAAATTCGATTTTCTTGTATGTATACATTTCGCAATCGATATCGAAATGCTTCGGATAACTGGTTTAACATATTTGAATTAATTAACCTTCTTTATCTTACTGAAGTTTACATAAAGCCGTAACGGCATAACGGAAGTATATTTATATGAATTCCGTTATCTTATATTTAGGAATAAAGTAAATTTTTTGTACATACACATTTAGCAATCGATATCGAAATGCTTCAAATCATTAGTTTAACATATTTAAGTTAATTAACCCTCTTTTTCTTACCGAAGTCTACAAAAGCCTTAACGGCATAACGGCAGTGCATTTAGAAGAATTTTATAATCTTATATTTAGGTATAAAGTCGATTTTCTTGTATATATAGTCATTTAGCAATCGATATCGAGATGCTTCAATTCATTAGTTTAACATATTTAAGTTAATAAACCTTCTTCAACGCACTGAAGTTGTCATAAAGCCATGGCGGCATAACGGCAGTGCATGTAGAAGAATTCCGTAATCTTATATTTAGGTATAAAGTCGATTTTCTTGTATATACACATTTAGCAATCGATATCGAAATGCTTCAAATCATTAGTTTAACATATTTAAGTTAAATTACCTTTTTTAACCTACCGAAGGTGACATAAATCCATGGCGGCATAACGGCAGTGCATGTAGAAGAATTCCGTAATCTTATATCTAGGTATAAAATCAATTTTCTTGTTTATACACATTTATCAATCGATATCGAAATGCTTCAAATCATTAGTTTAACATATTTAAGTTAATAAACCCTCTTTATCTTACTAAAGTTTACATAAAGCCTTAACGGCATAACGGCAGTGCATTTAGAAGAATTACGCAACCTTAGAATTAGGTATAAAGTCGATTTTCTTGTATATACTCATTTAGCAATCGATATCGAAATACTTCAAATCATTATTTTAACATATTTAAGTTAATAAAGCTTCTTTAACGCACTGAAGTTAACATAAAGCCATGGCGGCATAACGGTAGTGCATGTAGAAGAATTCCGTAATCTTATGTTTAGGTATAAATTCGATTTTATTGTATATACACATTTAGCAATCAATATCGAAATGCTTCAAATCATTAGTTTAACATATTTAAGTTAACAAACCTACTTTAACGAACTGAAGCTGACATAAAGCTATGGCGGAATAGCGGCAGTGCATTCGGAAGAATTCCGTAATCTTATATTTATGTATAAAGTCGATTTTCTTGTATATACACATTTAGCAATCGACATCGAGATGATTCAATTCATTAGTTTAACATATTTAAGTTAACAAACCTACTTTAACGAACTGAAGTTGGCTTAAAGCCATGGCGGCATATCGGCAGTGCATTTAGAAGAATTCCGTTATCTTATATTTAGGTATAAAGTCAATTTTCTTGTATATGCACATTTAGCAATTGATATCGAAATGTTTCAAATCATTAGTTTAACATGTTTAAGTTAATAAACCTTTAACGCATAGAAGTCTATATAAAGCCTTAACGGTATAACTGCAGTGCATTTAAAAGAATTCCGTAATCTTAAATTTAGGTACAAAGTCGATTTTCTTGTATTTACATATTTAGCAATCGATATCGAAATGCTTCAAATCATAAGTTTAACATATTTAAGTTAATTATTTCCCTCTATCTTACTGAAGTCTACATAAAGCCTTAACGGCATAACGGCAGTGCATTTAGAAGAATTCCGTTATCTTATATTTAGGTATAAATTCGATTTTCTTCTATATGCACATTTAACAGTCGATATCGAAATGTTTCAAACCATTAGTTTAACATATTTAAGTTAATTATTCCCCTCTATCTTAGTGAAGTCTACATAAAGCCTTAACAGTATAAAGGCAGTGCCTTTAGAAGAAATCCGTAATGTTATAATTTTATATTAAGGTATAAAGTCGATTTTGTTGTATTTACACATTTAGCAGTCGATATCGAAATGCTTCAAACCATTAGTTTAACATATTTAAAATAATTAACCTTCTTTAACGTACTGTAGTTGATACAAACCATGGCGGCATAACGACAGTACATTTGGAAGAATTCCGTAATCTTATATTTAGGTATAAATTCGATTTTCTTGTATGTATACATTTCGCAATCGATATCGAAATGCTTCAGATAACTGGTTTAACATATTTGAATTAATTAACCTTCTTTATCTTACTGAAGTTTACATAAAGCCGTAACGGCATAACGGAAGTATATTTATATGAATTCCGTTATCTTATATTTAGGAATAAAGTAAATTTTTTGTACATACACATTTAGCAATCGATATCGAAATGCTTCAAATCATTAGTTTAACATATTTAAGTTAATTAACCCTCTTTTTCTTACCGAAGTCTACAAAAGCCTTAACGGCATAACGGCAGTGCATTTGGAAGAATTCCGTAATCTTATATTTATGTATAAAGTCGATTTTCTTGTATATACACATTTAGCAATCGACATCGAGATGCTTCAATTCATTAGTTTAACATATTTAAGTTAATAAACCTTCTTCAACGCACTGAAGTTGTCATAAAGCCATGGCGGCATAACGGCAGTGCATGTAGAAGAATTCCGTAATCTTATATTTAGGTATAAAGTCGATTTTCTTGTATATACACATTTAGCAATCGATATCGAAATGCTTCAAATCATTAGTTTAACATATTTAAGTTAAATTACCTTTTTTAACCTACCGAAGGTGACATAAATCCATGGCGGCATAACGGCAGTGCATGTAGAAGAATTCCGTAATCTTATATCTAGGTATAAAATCAATTTTCTTGTTTATACACATTTATCAATCGATATCGAAATGCTTCAAATCATTAGTTTAACATATTTAAGTTAATAAACCCTCTTTATCTTACTAAAGTTTACATAAAGCCTTAACGGCATAACGGCAGTGCATTTAGAAGAATTACGCAACCTTAGAATTAGGTATAGAGTCGATTTTCTTGTATATACTCATTTAGCAATCGATATCGAAATACTTCAAATCATTATTTTAACATATTTAAGTTAATAAAGCTTCTTTAACGCACTGAAGTTAACATAAAGCCATGGCGGCATAACGGTAGTGCATGTAGAAGAATTCCGTAATCTTATGTTTAGGTATAAATTCGATTTTATTGTATATACACATTTAGCAATCAATATCGAAATGCTTCAAATCATTAGTTTAACATATTTAAGTTAACAAACCTACTTTAACGAACTGAAGCTGACATAAAGCTATGGCGGAATAGCGGCAGTGCATTCGGAAGAATTCCGTAATCTTATATTTATGTATAAAGTCGATTTTCTTGTATATACACATTTAGCAATCGACATCGAGATGATTCAATTCATTAGTTTAACATATTTAAGTTAACAAACCTACTTTAACGAACTGAAGTTGGCTTAAAGCCATGGCGGCATATCGGCAGTGCATTTAGAAGAATTCCGTTATCTTATATTTAGGTATAAAGTCAATTTTCTTGTATATGCACATTTAGCAATTGATATCGAAATGTTTCAAATCATTAGTTTAACATGTTTAAGTTAATAAACCTTTAACGCATAGAAGTCTACATAAAGCCTTAACGGTATAACTGCAGTGCATTTAAAAGAATTCCGTAATCTTAAATTTAGGTACAAAGTCGATTTTCTTGTATTTACATATTTAGCAATCGATATCGAAATGCTTCAAATCATAAGTTTAACATATTTAAGTTAATTATTCCCCTCTATCTTACTGAAGTCTACATAAAGCCTTAACGGCATAACGGCAGTGCATTTAGAAGAATTCCGTTATCTTATATTTAGGTATAAATTCGATTTTCTTCTATATGCACATTTAACAGTCGATATCGAAATGTTTCAAACCATTAGTTTAACATATTTAAGTTAATTATTCCCCTCTATCTTAGTGAAGTCTACATAAAGCCTTAACAGTATAAAGGCAGTGCCTTTAGAAGAAATCCGTAATGTTATAATTTTATATTAAGGTATAAAGTCGATTTTGTTGTATTTACACATTTAGCAGTCGATATCGAAATGCTTCAAACCATTAGTTTAACATATTTAAAATAATTAACCTTCTTTAACGTACTGTAGTTGATACAAACCATGGCGGCATAACGACAGTACATTTGGAAGAATTCCGTAATCTTATATTTAGGTATAAATTCGATTTTCTTGTATGTATACATTTCGCAATCGATATCGAAATGCTTCAGATAACTGGTTTAACATATTTGAATTAATTAACCTTCTTTATCTTACTGAAGTTTACATAAAGCCGTAACGGCATAACGGAAGTATATTTATATGAATTCCGTTATCTTATATTTAGGAATAAAGTAAATTTTTTGTACATACACATTTAGCAATCGATATCGAAATGCTTCAAATCATTAGTTTAACATATTTAAGTTAATTAACCCTCTTTTTCTTACCGAAGTCTACAAAAGCCTTAACGGCATAACGGCAGTGCATTTGGAAGAATTCCGTAATCTTATATTTATGTATAAAGTCGATTTTCTTGTATATACACATTTAGCAATCGACATCGAGATGCTTCAATTCATTAGTTTAACATATTTAAGTTAATAAACCTTCTTCAACGCACTGAAGTTGTCATAAAGCCATGGCGGCATAACGGCAGTGCATGTAGAAGAATTCCGTAATCTTATATTTAGGTATAAAGTCGATTTTATTGTATATACACATTTAGCAATCGATATCGAAATGCTTCAAATCATTAGTTTAACATATTTAAGTTAAATTACATTTTTTAACCTACCGAAGGTGACATAAATCCATGGCGGCATAACGGCAGTGCATGTAGAAGAATTCCGTAATCTTATATCTAGGTATAAAATCAATTTTCTTGTTTTACACATTTATCAATCGATATCGAAATGCTTCAAATCATTAGTTTAACATATTTAAGTTAATAAACCCTCTTTATCTTACTAAAGTTTACATAAAGCCTTAACGGCATAACGGCAGTGCATTTAGAAGAATTACGCAACCTTATAATTAGGTATAAAGTCGATTTTCTTGTATATACTCATTTAGCAATCGATATCGAAATACTTCAAATCATTATTTTAACATATTTAAGTTAATAAAGCTTCTTTAACGCACTGAAGTTAACATAAAGCCATGGCGGCATAACGGTAGTGCATGTAGAAGAATTCCGTAATCTTATGTTTAGGTATAAATTCGATTTTATTGTATATACACATTTAGCAATCGATATCGAAATGCTTCAAATCATTAGTTTAACATATTTAAGTTAACAAACCTACTTTAACGAACTGAAGTTGACATAAAGCTATGGCGGAATAGCGGCAGTGCATTTGGAAGAATTCCGTAATCTTATATTTATGTATAAAGTCGATTTTCTTGTATATACACATTTAGCAATCGACATCGAGATGCTTCAATTCATTAGTTTAACATATTTAAGTTAATAAACCTTCTTCAACGATCTGAAGTTGGCTTAAAGCCATGGCGGCATATCGGCAGTGCATTTAGAAGAATTCCGTTATCTTATATTTAGGTATAAAGTCAATTTTCTTGTATATACACATTTAGCAATTGATATCGAAATGTTTCAAATCATTAGCTTAACATGTTTAAGTTAATAAACCTTTAACGCATAGAAGTCTACATAAAGCCTTAACGGTATAACTGCAGTGCATTTAAAAGAATTCCGTAATCTTATATTTAGGTACAAAGTCGATTTTCTTGTATTTACATATTTAGCAATCGATATCGAAATGCTTCAAATCATAAGTTTAACATATTTAAGTTAATTATTCCCCTCTATCTTACTGAAGTCTACATAAAGCCTTAACGGCATAACGGCAGTGCATTTAGAAGAATTCCGTTATCTTATATTTAGGTATAAATTCGATTTTCTTCTATATGCACATTTAACAGTCGATATCGAAATGTTTCAAACCATTAGTTTAACATATTTAAGTTAATTATTCCCCTCTATCTTAGTGAAGTCTACATAAAGCCTTAACGGTATAACGGCAGTGCCTTTAGAAGAAATCCGTAATGTTATAATTTTATATTTAGGTATAAAGTCGATTTTGTTGTATTTACACATTTAGCAGTCGATATCGAAATGCTTCAAACCATTAGTTTAACATATTTAAAATAATTAACCTTCTTTAACGTACTGTAGTTGATACAAACCATGGCGGCATAACGACAGTACATTTGGAAGAATTCCGCAATCTTATATTTAGGTATAAATTCGATTTTCTTGTATGTATACATTTCGCAATCGATATCGAAATGTTTCAGATAACTGGTTTAACATATTTGAATTAATTAACCATCTTTATCTTACTGAAGTTTACATAAAGCCGTAACGGCATAACGGCAGTATATTTATATGAATTCCGTTATCTTATATTTAGGAATAAAGTCAATTTTTTGTACATACACATTTAGCAATCGATATCGAAATGCTTCAAATCCTTAGTTTAACATATTTAAGTTAATTAACCCTCTTTTTCTTACCGAAGTCTACAAAAGCCTTAACGGCATAACGGCAGTGCATTTAGAAGAATTTTATAATCTTATAATTAGGTATAAAGTCGATTTTCTTCTATATATAGTCATTTAGCAATCGATATCGCGATGCTTCAATTCATTAGTTTAACATATTTAAGTTAATAAACCTTCTCCAACGAACTGAAGTTGTCATAAAGCCATGGCGGCATAACGGCAGTGCATGTAGAAGAATTCCGTAATCTTATATTTAGGTAAAAAGTCGATTTTCTTGTGTTTACAAATTAAGTAATCGATATCGAAATGCTTTAAATCATTAGTTTAACATATTTAAGTTAATAAACCTTTAACGCACAGAGGTCTACATAAAGCCTTAACGGTATAACTGCAGTGCATTTAAAAGAATTCCGTAATCTTATATTTAGGTATAAAGTCGATTTTCTTGTATATACACATTTAGCAATCGATATCGAAATGCTTCAAATCATTAGTTTAACATATTTAAGTTAAATTACCTTTTTTAACCTACCGAAGGTGACATAAATCCATGGCGGCATAACGGCAGTGCATGTAGAAGAATTCCGTAATCTTATATCTAGGTATAAAATCAATTTTCTTGTTTTACACATTTATCAATCGATATCGAAATGCTTCAAATCAATAGTTTAACATATTTAAGTTAATAAACCCTCTTTATCTTACTAAAGTTTACATAAAGCCTTAACGGCATAACGGCAGTGCATTTAGAAGAATTACGCAACCTTATAATTAGGTATAAAGTCGATTTTCTTGTATATACTCATTTAGCAATCGATATCGAAATACTTCAAATCATTATTTTAACATATTTAAGTTAATAAAGCTTCTTTAACGCACTGAAGTTAACATAAAGCCATGGCGGCATAACGGTAGTGCATGTAGAAGAATTCCGTAATCTTATGTTTAGGTATAAATTCGATTTTATTGTATATGTACAATTTAGCAATCGATATCGAAATGCTTCAAATCATTAGTTTAACATATTTAAGTTAACAAACCTACTTTAACGAACTGAAGTTGACATAAAGCTATGGCGGAATAGCGGCAGTGCATTTGGAAGAATTCCGTAATCTTATATTTATGTATAAAGTCGATTTTCTTGTATATACACATTTAGCAATCGACATCGAGATGCTTCAATTCATTAGTTTAACATATTTAAGTTAATAAACCTTCTTCAACGATCTGAAGTTGGCTTAAAGCCATGGCGGCATATCGGCAGTGCATTTAGAAGAATTCCGTTATCTTATATTTAGGTATAAAGTCAATTTTCTTGTATATACACATTTAGCAATTGATATCGAAATGTTTCAAATCATTAGTTTAACATGTTTAAGTTAATAAACCTTTAACGCATAGAAGTCTACATAAAGCCTTAACGGTATAACTGCAGTGCATTTAAAAGAATTCCGTAATCTTATATTTAGGTACAAAGTCGATTTTCTTGTATTTACATATTTAGCAATCGATATCGAAATGCTTCAAATCATAAGTTTAACATATTTAAGTTAATTATTCCCCTCTATCTTACTGAAGTCTACATAAAGCCTTAACGGCATAACGGCAGTGCATTTAGAAGAATTCCGTTATCTTATATTTAGGTATAAAGTCGATTTTCTTGTATATATTTATTTAGAAATCGATATCGAAATGCTTCAAACCATTAGTTTAACATATTTAAGTTAATTATTCCCCTCTATCTTACTGAAGTCTACATAAAGCCTTAACGGTATAACGGCAGTGCATTTAGAAGAAATCCGTAATGTTATAATTTTATATTTAGGTATAAAGTCGATTTTTTTGTATTTGCATATTTAGCAATCGATATCGAAATGCTTCAAATCATTAGTTTAACATATTTAAGTTAAATTACCTTTTTTAACCTACCGAAGGTGACATAAATCCATGGCGGCATAACGGCAGTGCATGTAGAAGAATTCCGTAATCTTATATCTAGGTATAAAATCAATTTTCTTGTTTTACACATTTATCAATCGATATCGAAATGCTTCAAATCATTAGTTTAACATATTTAAGTTAATAAACCCTCTTTATCTTACTGAAGTTTACATAAAGCCTTAACGGCATAACGGCAGTGCATTTAGAAGAATTACGCAACCTTATAATTAGGTATAAAGTCGATTTTCTTGTATATACTCATTTAGCAATCGATATCGAAATACTTCAAATCATTATTTTAACATATTTAAGTTAATAAAGCTTCTTTAACGCACTGAAGTTAACATAAAGCCATGGCGGCATAACGGTAGTGCATGTAGAAGAATTCCGTAATCTTATGTTTAGGTATAAATTCGATTTTATTGTATATACACATTTCGCAATCGATATCGAAATGCTTCAAATCATTAGTTTAACATATTTAAGTTAACAAACCTACTTTAACGAACTGAAGTTGACATAAAGCTATGGCGGAATAGCGGCAGTGCATTTGGAAGAATTCCGTAATCTTATATTTATGTATAAAGTCGATTTTCTTGTATATACACATTTAGCAATCGACATCGAGATGCTTCAATTCATTAGTTTAACATATTTAAGTTAATAAACCTTCTTCAACGATCTGAAGTTGGCTTAAAGCCATGGCGGCATATCGGCAGTGCATTTAGAAGAATTCCGTTATCTTATATTTAGGTATAAAGTCAATTTTCTTGTATATACACATTTAGCAATTGATATCGAAATGTTTCAAATCATTAGCTTAACATGTTTAAGTTAATAAACCTTTAACGCATAGAAGTCTACATAAAGCCTTAACGGTATAACTGCAGTGCATTTAAAAGAATTCCGTAATCTTATATTTAGGTACAAAGTCGATTTTCTTGTATTTACATATTTAGCAATCGATATCGAAATGCTTCAAATCATAAGTTTAACATATTTAAGTTAATTATTCCCCTCTATCTTACTGAAGTCTACATAAAGCCTTAACAGCATAACGGCAGTGCATTTAGAAGAATTCCGTTATCTTATATTTAGGTATAAATTCGATTTTCTTCTATATGCACATTTAACAGTCGATATCGAAATGTTTCAAACCATTAGTTTAACATATTTAAGTTAATTATTCCCCTCTATCTTAGTGAAGTCTACATAAAGCCTTAACGGTATAACGGCAGTGCCTTTAGAAGAAATCCGTAATGTTATAATTTTATATTTAGGTATAAAGTCGATTTTGTTGTATTTACACATTTAGCAGTCGATATCGAAATGCTTCAAACCATTAGTTTAACATATTTAAAATAATTAACCTTCTTTAACGTACTGTAGTTGACACAAACCATGGCGGCATAACGACAGTACATTTGGAAGAATTCCGCAATCTTATATTTAGGTATAAATTCGATTTTCTTGTATGTATACATTTCGCAATCGATATCGAAATGTTTCAGATAACTGGTTTAACATATTTGAATTAATTAACCATCTTTATCTTACTGAAGTTTACATAAAGCCGTAACGGCATAACGGCAGTATATTTATATGAATTCCGTTATCTTATATTTAGGAATAAAGTCAATTTTTTGTACATACACATTTAGCAATCGATATCAAAATGCTTCAAATCATTAGTTTAACATATTTAAGTTAATTAACCCTCTTTTTCTTACCGAAGTCTACAAAAGCCTTAACGGCATAACGGCAGTGCATTTAGAAGAATTCCGTAATCTTATAATTAGGTATAAAGTCGATTTTCTTCTATATATAGTCATTTAGCAATCGATATCGAAATGCTTCAAATCATTAGTTTTACATTTTCAAGTTATTTATAATAAACCTTCTTTAACGCACTGAAGTCTACATAAAGCCTTAACGGTATAACTGCAGTGCATTTAAAAGAATTGCGTAATCTTATATTTAGGTACAAAGTCGATTTTTTTGTATTTACATATTTAGCAATCGATATAGAAATGCTTTAAATCATAAGTTTAACATATTTAAGTTAATTATTCCCCTCTATCTTACTGAAGTCTACATAAAGCCTTAACGGCATAACGGCAGTGCGTTTAGAAGAATTCCGTTATCTTATATTTAGGTATAAATTCGATTTTCTTGTATATACACATTTAGCAAGCGATATTGAAATGTTTCAAGTCATTAGTTTAACATATTTAAGTTAGTTAACCTTCTTTAACATATTGAAGTTGATATAAAGCCATGGTGGCATAACGGCAGTGCATGTAGAAGAATTCCGTAATCTTATATTCAGGTATAAAGTCGATTTTCTTGTATATACACATTTATCAAGCGATATCGAAATGCTTCACATCATTAGTTTTACATTTTCAAGTTATTTATAATAAACCTTCTTTAACACACTGAAATCTACATAAAGCCTTAACGGTATAACTGCAATGCATTTAGAAGAATTCCGTAATCTTATATTAAGGTATAGAGTCGATTTTCTTGTATATACACATTTAGCAATCGATATCGAAATGCTTCAAATCATTAGTTTAACATATTTAAGTTAATTAACCTTCTTTATCTTACTGAAGTTAACATAAAGCCATAACGGCATAACGTCAGTGCATTTGGAAAAATTCCGTAAACTTATATTTAGGTATAAAGTCGATTTTTTTGTATATATGCATTCAGCAATCGATTTCGAAATCTTCAAATCATTAGTATAACATATTTAAGTAAATAAAGCTTTTTTAACGCACTGAAGTCCACATAAAGGCTTAACGGCATAACGGCAGTGCATTTAGAAGAATTCCGTTATCTTGTATTCAGGTATAAATTCGATTTTCTTGTATATACACATTTAGTAATCGATATCGAAATGCTTCCAATCTTTAGTTTAACATATTTAAGTTAATTAACCTTCTTTAACGTATTGAAGGTGATATAAAGCCATGGCGGCATAACGACAGTACATTTGGAAGAATTCCGTAATCTTATATTTAGGTATAAAGACGATTTTCTTGTATATATGCATTTATCAATCGATTTCGAAATGCTTCAAATAACTGGTTTAACATATTTAAGTTAATAAACCTTCTTTAACGAACTGAAGTCAACATAAAGCCACAACGGCATAACGGCAGTGCATTTAGAAGAATTACGTAATCTTATATTTAGGTATAAAGTCGAGTTTCTTGTATATACACATTTAGCAATCGATATCGAAATGCTTCATATCATTAGTTTAACATATTTAAGTTAAATAACCATCTTAATCTTACTGAAGTCTACAAAAGCCTTAACGGCATAATGGCAGTGCATTAAGAAGAATTACGTAATCCTATATTTAGGTTTAAAGTCGATTTTCTTGTATATACTCATTTAGCAATCGATATCGAAATGATTCAAATCATTAGTTTAACATATTTAAGTTAAAAAAACTTTTTTTAAGCTTTTTGAAGTCTACATAAAGGCATGGCGGCATAACGGCAGTGCATTTAGAATAATTCCGTAAGCTTATATTTAGGTATAAAGTCGATTTTCTTGTATACAAGCATTTAGCAATCTATATCGAAATGATCCAAATCATTAGTTTAACATATTTAAGTTAATAAACCTTCTTTCTCTTACTGAAAGTAACACAAAGCCGTGGCGGCATAACGGCTGTGCATTTAGAAGAATTCCGTTATCATATATTTAGGTATAGAGTTGATTTTCTTGTATATACGCATTTAGCAATCGATATCGAAATGATTCAAATCATTAGTTTAACATATTTAAGTTAATAAACGTTCTTTAATGAACTGAAGTTGGCATAAAGCCATGGCGGCATAACGGCAGTGCATTTATAAGAATTTCGTTATCTTATATTTAGGTATAAAGTCGATTTTGTTGTATATACACATTTAGCAATCGATATCGAAATGCTTCAAATCATTAGTTTAACATATTTAAGTTAATTAACCTTCTCTATCTTACTGAACTTCACATAATGCCATAACGGTATAAAGGCTGCGCATTTGGAAGAATTCCGTTATCTTATGTTTAGGTATAAAGTCGATTTTGTTGTATATAGACAATTAGCAATCGATATCGAGATGCTTCAACCCATTAGTTTAACATATTTAAGTTAATAAACCTTCTTTAACGAACTGGGGTTGGCATAAAGCCCTGGCGGCATAACGATAGTGCATTTAGGAGAATTCCGTAATCTTATATTTAGGTGTAAAGTCGATTTTCATGTATTTACATATTTAGCAATCGATATCGAAATGCTTAAAATCATTAGTTTAACATATTTAAGTTAGTTAACCTTCTATAACTTATTGAAGTTGATACAAAGCCATGGCGGCATAACGGCAGTACATTTAGAAGAATTACGTAATCTTATATTTAGGTATAAAGGCGATTTTCTTAAATTTACATAATAAGCAATCGATATCGAAATGCTTCAAATCATTAGTTTAACATATTTAAGTTAATAAACCTTCTTTAACGAACTGGGGTTGGCATAAAGCCCTGGCGGCATAACGATAGTGCATTTAGGAGAATTCCGTAATCTTATATTTAGGTGTAAAGTCGATTTTCATGTATTTACATATTTAGCAATCGATATTGAAATGCTTAAAATCATTAGTTTAACATATTTAAGTTAGTTAACCTTCTATAACTTATTGAAGTTGATATAAAGCCATGGCGGCATAACGGCAGTACATTTAGAAGAATGACGTAATCTTATATTTAGGTATAAAGGCGATTTTCTTAAATTTACATAATAAGCAATCGATATCGAAAATCTTCAAATCATTAGTTTAACATATTTAAGTTAATTAACCCTCTTTATCTTACTGAAGTCTACAAAAACTTTAAAGGCATAACGGCAGTAATGTTATAATTTTATATTTAGGTATAAAGTCGATTTTCTTGAATTTACAGATTTAGTAACCGATATCGAAAATCTTCAAATCATTAGTTTAACATATTTAAGCTAATTAACACTCTTTATCTTACTGAAGTCTACAAAAGCCTTAACGGCATTACGGCAGTGCATTCAGAAGAATTCCGTTATCATATATTTGGGTATAAAGTCGGTTTTCTTGTATATACACATTAAGCAATCGATATCGAAATGCCTCAAATCATCAGTTTAACATATTTAAGTTAATAAACTTTTTTTAGCTAACAGAAGTCTACATAAAGCCTTAACGGTATAACAGCAGTGCATTTAGTAGAATTCCGTAATTTTATATTTTTATATTTAGGTATAAAGTCGATTTTCTTGTATTTACACTTTTAGCAATCGATATCGAAAATCTTCAGATCATTAGTTTAACATATTTAGGCTAATTAACCCTTTTTTATCTTACTGAAGTGTACAAAAGCCTTAACGGCATAACGGCAGTGCATTCAGAAGAATTCCGTTATCATATATTTAGGTATAAAGTCGGTTTTCTTGTATATACACATTTAGCAATCGATATCGAAATGCTTCAAATCATTAGTTTAACATATTTAAGTTAATAAACCTTCTTTAACGAACTGAAGATTGCATAAATCCATGGCGGCATAACGGCAGTGAATTTAGAATAATTCCGTAATCTTATATTTAGGAATAAAGCCGATTTTCTTGTATACAAGCATATAGCAATCGATATCGAAATGCTTCAAATCATTAGTTTAACAAACTTAAGTTAATTAACCTTCTTTATCTTACTGAAGTTTACATAAAGCCATAACGGTATAAAGGCAGTGCATTTGGGAGAATTTCGTAATCTTATATTTAGGTATAAAGCCAATTTTGTTGTATATACACATTTAGCAATCGATGTCGAAATGCTTCAAATCATTAGTTTAACATATTTAAGTTAATTAACCTTCTTTATCGTATTGAAGGTGATATAAAGCCATGGCGGCATAACGACAGTACATTTGGAATAATTCCGTAATCTTATATTTTTGTATAAAGAAGATTTTCTTGTATTTAAGCAATCGATTTCGAAAATCTTCAAATAATTAGTTTAACATATTTAAGTTACTTAACCTTTTTTAACATATCGAAGTTGATATAAAGCCTTGGCGGCATAACGACAGTACATTTGGAATAATTCCGTAATCTTATATTTAGGTAGAAAGTCGATTTTCTTGTATATATGCATTAAGCAATCAATATCGAAATGCTTCAAATAACTGGTTTAACATATTTAAGTTAACAAACCTTCTTTAACTGACTGAAGTTAACATAAAGCTATAACGGTATAACGGCAGTGCATTTGGAAGAATTCCGTAATCTTACATTTAGGTACAAAGTAGATTTTGTTGTACATATGCATTTAGCAGTCGATTCCGAAAACCTTCAAATTATTAGTTTAACATATTTAAGTTATTAAAGCTTCTTTAACGCACTGAAGTTAACATAAAGCCATGGCGGCTTAACGGCAGTGCATTTAGAAGAATGCCGTAAATTATATTTAGGTATAAAGTCGATTTTGTTGTATATACACATTTAGCAATCGATATCGAAATGCTTCCAATCATTAGTTTAACATATTTAAGTTAATTATCCTTCTATAAGATATTGAAGTTGATATAAAGCCTTGGCGGCATAACGACAGTATATTTGGAAGAATTCCGTAATCTTATATTTAGGTAGAAAGTCGATTTTCTTGTATATATGCATTAAGAAGTCGATGTCGAAATGCTTCAAATAACTGGTGTAACATATCTAAGTTAATAAACCTTCTTAAACGAACTGAAGTTAACATAAAGCCATAACGCCATAACGGCAGTGCATTTAGAAAAATTCCGTTATCTTATATTTAGGTATAAAGTCGATTTTCTTGTATATGCGCATTTAGCAATCGGTATGGAAATGCTTCAAATCATTAGTTTAACATATTTAAGTTAATAAAGCATTTTAAACGCACTGAAGTTAACATAAAGCCATGGCGGCATAACGGCAGTGCATTTAGAAGAATTCCGTAAGCTTATATTTAGGTATAAAGTCGATTTTGCTGTATATACGCATTTAGCAATCGATATCGACATGCTTCAAATCATTAGTTTAACATATTTAAGTTAATTAACCTTCTTTAACGTATTGAAGGTGATATAAAGCCATGGCGGCATAACGACAGTACCTTTGGAAGAATTCCGTATTCTTATATTTAGGTATAAAGAAGATTTTCTTGTATATATACATTTAGCAATCGATTTCGAAAATCTTCAAATCATTAGTTTAACATATTTAAGTTAATTAACCTTCTTTAACGAACGGAAGTTGGCATAAAGCCATGGCGGCATAACGGCAGTGCATGTAGAGGAATTCCGTAATCTTATGTTTAGGTATAAATTCGATTTTTTTATATATGCATATTAAGCAATCGATATCGAAATGCTTCAAATCATTAGTTTAACATATTTAAGTTAATTAACCCTCTTTATTCTACTGAAGTCTACAAACGCCTTAAGGGCATAACGGCAAAGCATTTAGAAGAATTCCGTAATCTTATATTTAGGTATAAAGTCGGATTTCTTGTATATACTCATTTAGAAATCGATATCGAAATGCTTCAAATCATTAGTTTAACATATTTAAGTTAACAAACCTACTTTAACGCACTTAAGTAAACACAAAGCCATGGCGGCATAACGGCAGTGCATTTAGAAGAATTACGTAATCTAATATTTGGGTATAAAGTCGATTTTCTTGTATATACACATTTAGCAATCGATATCAAAATGCTTCAAATCATTAGTTTAACATATTAAGGTTAATAAACCCTCTTCAACGAACTGAAGTTGGCATAAAGTCATAGCGGCATAACGGCAGTGCATGTAGAAGAATTCCGTAATCTTATGTTTAAGTATAAAGTCGATTTTCTTGTATATACGCATTTAGCAATCGATATCGAAATGCTTCAAATCATTAGTTTCACATATTTAAGTTAATAAAACCTTTTTAACGAACTGAAGTTGGCATTAAGCCATGGCGGCATAACGGCAGTGCATGTAGAAGAATTCCGTAATCTTATATTTAGGTTAAAGTCTATTTTTTTGTATTTATACATTTGGGAATCGATATCGAGATGCTTCAAATAATTACTTTAACATATTTAAGTTAAACAACCTTTTTTAACGTACTGAAGTTTATATAAAGCCATAAAAGGCAGTGTATTTCGATGAATTCCGTAATCTTATATTTATGTATAAAGTCGATTTTCTTGTATTTACATATTTAGCAATCGATATCGAAATGCTTCAAATCATTAGTTTAACATATTTAAGTTAATTAACCCTCTTTATCATACTGAAGTCTACAAACGCCTTAACGGCATAACGGCAAAGCATTTAGAAGAATTACGTAATCTTATATTTAGGTATAAAGTCGATTTTCTTGTATATACTCATTTAGCAATCGAAATCGAAATGATTCAAATCATTAGTTTAACATATTAAAGTTAACAAACCTACTTTAACGCACTGAAGTTAACACAAAGCCATGGCGGGATAACGGCAGTGTATGTAGAAGAATTCTGTAATCTTATATTTAGCTATAAATTCGCTTTTTTTGTATATACACATTTAGCAATCGATATTTAAATGCTTCAAATCATTAGTTTAACATATTTAAGTTAATTAACCCTTTTTAACGTATTGAAGTTGATATAAAGCCATGGCGGCATAATGACTGTACATTCGGAAGAATTCCATAATCTTATATTTAGGTATAAAGTCAATTTTCTTGTATATATACATTAAGCAATCGATATCGAAATGCTTCAAATAACTGGTTTAACATATTTAAGTTAATAAACCTTCTTTAACTAACTGAAGTTAACAAAAAGCCATAAGGGTATAACGTCAGTGCATTTGGAAGAATTCCGTAAACTTATATTTAGGTATAAAGTCGATTTTGTTGTATATATGCATTTAGCAATCGATTTCGAAAATCTTCAAATCATTAGTTTAACATATTTTAGTTAATAAAGCTTCTTTAACGCACTGAAGTCCACATAAAGGCTTAACGGCATAACGGCAGTGAATTTAGAAGAATTCCGTTATCTTATATTTAGGTATAAATTCGATTTTTTTGTATATACACATTTAGCAGTCGATATCGAAATGCTTCAAATCATTAGTTTAACATATTTAAGTTAATTAACCTTCTTTAACCTATTGAAGTATATATAAAGCCATGGCGGCATAACGGCAGTGCATGTAGAAGAATTCCGTAATCTTATGTTTAAGTATAAAGTCGATTTTCTTGTATATACGCATTTAGCAATCGATATCGAAATGCTTCAAATCATTAGTTTAACATATTTAAGTTAATAAAACCTTTTTAACGAACTGAAGTTGGCATAAAGCCATGGCGGCATAACGGCGGTATATGTGGAAGAATTCCGTAATCTTATATTTAGGTATAAAGAAGATTTTCTTGTATATATGCATTTAGCAATCGATTTCGAAAATTTTAAAATCATTAGTTTCACATATTTAAGTTAATAAAACCTTTTTAACGAACTGAAGTTGGCATAAAGCCATAACGGCATAACGGCAGTGCATTTTGGCTAAATGAGTTATGCTTCCCGCCCTGACGCGCCACTACACCACACAGCACATCACTCACAAGCAACACAGCACATCACTCACAAGCAACACTGGCACACTCTCCACACTTGGAGACAGCAGATTTCCCACACACCACTCAAAAGCAACACTGGCATAACTCTCCACAGCCCAACGAGCAAAAAAGGGCTCGTCCTGAAAGCAGCGGCATTTTCCTTTTTTTTTTTCGATCGCGATCTTCAAGCTACGCAAATTGGCGCACGTTTCCGTACACAGCTTTCGTATTTTTCATCAGTTTGATATACGCAGTTTTCATCAGTTTGATATATACGCAGTTTTCATCAGTTTGATATATACGCAGTTTTCATCAGTGTCGGCCAGCGCTCCACGATTATATATACTCAGTTTTCATCAGTGTCGGCCAGTGCTCCACGATTATATATACTCAGTTTTCGTCAGTGTCGGCCAGTGCTCCACTATTATATATACTCAGTTTTCATCATTTTCGCTCCACGGTTTTATATACATATCTACCTTTTCATCGTCTTCGGCGCGCAGCAGCGGAATCAACACATCATCACCACAACGTTTTATAGAAATCCTGTACACTTCCACTGGTACCCGACCAGGGAGTCCACGAGTTCAATACAGCGATCGTACATCATCTATTTTCATATACATTGTCACCTTCACTGGTATCCGACCAGAAGATCCTTATTATAACATTTTTTATCCTCCAATAAAAGTTGCGATACATTGTGAAGTGAACCAAAAAAAAAAGAAAGTATATATTTCGTTCTCAAAGGAGTGGGTACCAAAGTAAGTACTAAAATATATATGGCTCGAAGGCCATTCTGAATGGCACTATTGTGAAGCAAAGAAAAAAAAAGATAATAATAATAAGAATAAAATGGCGAAAATTTGAAACAAAATTATGCAGCCAATAAGTGAAAAAAAAGGCAAAAAATATTAAGTTTAAGTGACAAATAAGGATGAATAGGTGCGCAAGTGCAAATGCAGATGCAGTGAAATTGACAAAAAAAAAACGAAAATAACAAAGAGTGCAAGTGCAGACAGTTTGTGAAATTATATAAAAAAGAAGTACCAGATTCAGTGCCTGAAACTGAAAAAAAAAAAAAAAAGTATAAGTGTTAAAAGTGACTACAACACAGTTTGGGTAGTGACAAAACCAGGAAAATTAAAATCAAACAAGAATACATATACATATACACATACATCACAGTACGGTGAACAAAAACAAAAAAATAAGCAGTTAAAAAAAAAAAAAAAAAAAACGGGCTCGGAAAACAGAAAACAAAACCACCTAACTAATAAATAAAAAACAGCGGGCGCGAATATATAATCATATATGTATATAAAAAATACATATTAATATAAAACGGGCGCGGTATAAAACAACAGACAAATAACAACAAGCCGGCAAACAAGGAACCAACCGAATCATCCCAGGGCAGGATTATAAGGACAAAAGCCGTCCGACCCACAATTTGGCCATCACTAATCTCCAAAATCCCATGACGGATATCAAAGTGAGTCGTATCGATTCCCTTTAGTATTTCATTTTTTCAACTCTCAATTTTGCATATATGTACTATGTATTATTACGGTAAAAATTTGTGACAAATTCATTTAACTTACATAGAATAACTCATCCAGTTATTCTCACTTTATTTATTGGTTTCGCAAAAACAAAAAAAAAAAAAAATATACCCGTTATCAAACAGTTATAAGTAACTTTTGATAAAATCGGAAATACCGCAAAGAAACAGTTGGGTTTTAACCGACAATATATATATATATATATATGTATATATACATATATATATGTATTTATATACCGTATATATATATATTGAAATATATAAATGTTTTGATTGCCATTTACTGCTTACCTTCGTATGTCAAACACAAAATATCCCCAACCAAAAAATAACAAAATTCAAGTATTTACTTGCACAAGTGTCCGGCGATACCCCTTATGCTTGATCAAGCAATAAGCAGGATTGCCTTAAATAAGTAAGCTAAAGTGAAGGCAAACAAACAAAAAAAATATATATACGTGTGTATACCAAAAGCGAAAATTACATATTTACATATATGCACTAATTTAATATACATATATACGCTTTAATCTATTTAAAATTTATGATACGTATATATACATACTAATCCGTTGAGAGCAAGAGCACACCCGGAATATTTGCTCATCTACATGCATACAATACATATGTATGTAGATATATATTTCAACTCTTCATCATACTTATATATTTATACTCATTCGTTGGAGAGCATCTAGTTGCGATACCGGAATTTGTGCTCACAATAATAATTACATACATACATATTTACGGGAAATTAAGAAAGTGCACATTTGCTGATCAAAGTGCACAAACGATTTTATTTTACTTTATTTTGATGTTTTTCTATTCCGTCTATGCGCGCACGTTCAAAGGAGAAACGAAATACTCCTGCTTACAGGTACTCATAGGTGTATGAGTAATTATATACGGAACGTTGATTATACCCTACGAGGGTACCTCAAAATATTATATACTTATTAAACGGTTCGGTAGGAAAAGTATTAAGTATTACAATATATTTACATATATAAATAATATAATAATTAATTATTGCGAACAATTTAAATTACATGTTCAAAGTCCAAATTGGCACATTTTCGGCAATACCCCTTGTTCTTTGATAAGCAAAAACAAGCAGGATTGCGTATATACATATGTACAAAAAGCGCTGATCTCTTATACGAGCACTCAGTTGCAATTACATACAAACGTTTTCGTCTATAGGTATACCTTATAAGACATACAAACAAAAAACAAATAAATTAAATAAATATTGCATATTTTAAAAATAAAATAAAAATAAATAAATTCGGTAATACTTTTATACTTTTTTCGAGATCAATTAAAACGAAACGCGTTATTTAATTTAATCCGAGCAACAAAATAAAATAAAACAAAACATTTTACAATTTTACCAATTTTCAAAAAACTTTCGCATTTTCAAAAAATTTGTAATCAGCAATTCCGTTCAAAGTCAATCAGTTTACACTGATAGAAAATTTTTTTGGATAAAATTTAATTTGTTATAAATGGACACAGATTCCAAAGAATCTAAATCTTCTCAACTATAAAGTTCCAAAAATGGTTTCGGACGAAAAAAGTCCATGTACACCTGCAGAAGCTACACGCTCAAAGCAAGGTGTTACGAAACAAAAAAGGGGGAAAGACATTACATACAGTAAATTTATTGCTGAGAGTGACAGTTTTATTAAACACTGCACTCGATTTTCATCTTCGCCGATTCAAGATAATTCTGAATCGGCATTAGAAATCAAAAAAGAAAATCTGGACAATTTTTGGATACGTCTCCAAGCTTCTTATGACGCAATAGTAGAATCTGATGATTCAGATCTACCAGAAAATTTCAAATCCTCGGCTTACGCCAAATACGAAAATTGCTTAGAGCAATTTGAAGAAACGAAAGCAATGATTATAGATCAATTGAAACTAATTAAGGCAATTGCACCTACTCCACTTCCGCGAGTAGAGATGCCACAAGTACTAAGTCACGAGGCAAGTTCAGGCATCCACCTCAAGGTGCCCGCATGTGACACAGAAATTTTTCATGGGGGTTATGAACAATGGCCGTCCTTCCGGGACATGTTCACAGCCGTTTACATAAACCACCCAAAATTATCTAATGCACAAAAATTGTATCACCTCTGATACAAAACGAAAGGTCAAGCTGGCGTCATAGTAAAACAGTTCGCATTAAGTGACGACAATTTTAATATGGCTTGGGAAGCTTTAAAATCAAGATAGGAGAATGAACGAATATTGGTCGATAAGCAGATAACAATTCTAATGAACTTGCCAAAAATTCAAAAGGAAACCAGTGAAGAATTTATCAAACTTCAATCCACTGTTTCCAATTGTTTGTCGATTTTATCGACCCAAAATATTCCCACAGACAACTGGGACCCTATACTGGTAAATATATGCACAGCAGCATTACCAGAAACGTCTTTATTATTGTGGGAGCAATCGCTCTCATCACGTAAAAAATGCCCAACGTGGCAACAAATGAAAGATTTTCTCACTACCCAGTACGAAATCGCAGAAAGGGTAGACAAAAAACTAAATACAAGTAAACCAAAAGGTATTCAGCAAGACTTCAATAGATGCTTCCACAAGCCCCAAGCCAATAACAACAACAATTTAAATAGAAGCTTATTCAAAACGCAATCGTTCTCATCTGAACAGAATAAATATCGACCATGCGAACTATGTACAGGAGGGCATAAGCTCAAATCTTGCGAGAGATTTAAAAAATTGAATATTATCGACCGCAACAATTTCGTAAAAACTAAAAGACTTTGTACAAACTGTCTGTCACATGCGCATACTTCAAAGAGTGCGAAAGCAAATTTAACTGCGTCTATTGTCATAAACGACACCATTCGATGCTTCATATAAATAATTTTTCCAGCTTACCCCCAAACAGCGCAAATATCAAAAGAGCCGCGGGTTTAGTTGCAACAACAAATCCCGAAGTGCCAAATTCACAAAATTGCCAAGAAGCACCATGCTGCTCAAAGGCATTAAAAACTCAAACGCTTCACATCGAAAATCAAAGTAGGGTACTATTACCCACAGCAGTCGTCTCCATCGAGCATCGAGGAGAACTGTTTAAGCTCAGAGCCCTAATAGACCAAGGATCACAACGATCTTTCATAGCGTCTAGGGCACAAAATAGGCTAAATCTGCCAACAAGACAAGCCAACTTTGAAATTACGGGAATGGGCGAAAGAGTAGTTCAAAACTCCAATAAAATCTGCCCCATTACCCTATTTTCCCCCCAAGCGGATATAAGAATACAAGCAGAAGCTATAGTCTTACCGCAATTAACCAATATGTTACCAAGCTATCATATAAATAGCAAGCACTGGGAAAAGGTTTCACAACTTAAGTTAGCAGATCCCAACTGCAACACCCCCGCTCAAATAGACCTTCTATTAGGCAGCGATCTCATACCTCAAATAATACTCGAAGGTATTGAGAAAATTTCAAACACACTGTTGGCACAAAAGACTATTTTCGGTTGGATCCTAAGTGGACTAGTTACGGAACCAGTCACAACAATGACAACTCAAGTTGAGGAAATCTCGAATGAGTACCTCAATTAACAATTGAGAAAATTTTGGGAGATAGAAGAACTCCCCCAATTTCAATCAGTATTGTGAAGACTTTTACAAAGCCACAACTACTAGATTAGATAATGGTCGGTATGTCGTACGACTACCACTAAAACAACAATTTCCCAACACAATCGCCTTAGGTCACTCTCGCACCTCTGCAATACAGCAGTTTCAAAGTATGGAAAGAAACCTACTTAAAAAGGTGAACTAAAACCAGAATATGATGGTGTTATGGAAGAATACCTCCATTTAGAACACATGGAGGAAATAAGTCCATGCGAAAAAATCATCAATGGCAAATACTACTCATTTTACTTGCCACATCATGCAGTAGTAAAGCCAGATAAAAAAAACAACTAAAGTAAGAGTTGTCTTCAACGCCTCAAGATCCACTAGCTCGGGGAATTCCCTAAACGATATCCTGTTTACGGGACCCACGTTCCAACCTGATTTAATGCTGCTTATTCTAAACTGGCGTATATTCAAATACGTATTCAACGGGGACGTCGAAAAAATGTATAGACAAATAGTCGTACATAAAGACGATCAAGATTTTCAGCGAATTATTTTCCGAAAATCCCCCAATAGTCCACTACGCGACTTCAAGCTAAAAACAGTGACCTTCGGCGTTAACTGTGCCCCATACTTAGCCATTCGAACACTTTATGAATTGGCTGAAAACACCAAGTCAGAATTTCCTCTGGCGACCCAGGTGTTAAAAACACAAACGTATGTAGACGACATTCTGTCTGGAAGTCACAGTCTTCCACAAGCATACGAATCATTATCACAAGTAATCCAAGCCCTCAAATCCGCAGGGTTTCTACTAAAAAAGATTACGGCAAATCACCCAACTATATTAAAAAATATACCAAAAGAAAATTTGTTGGACACTAATTTCCTTATTTTCGAAAAGGAAAGTACAACAAAAACTCTGGGCATCCAATGGAATGCGATATCGGACCAGTTTTCATACACAACTGAGTCCATATCCGCACTATCCGCCAGTACAAAACGCCAAATTCTCTCCTCTGTGGCAAAACTTTTTGACCCTGCAGGATGGCTATCGCCAATTATGATACAAGCCAAAATCCTGATACAAGAATTATGACTAGATGGTACCGACTGGGACGAGCAAGTAAAACCACTTCGTTTAGAAAAGTGGTCCCAGTTCGCGAGCAATCTAAAAGATATCACACAAATACAAATCCCAATATGGGTTAATTATATCCCAGAGCACAAAGTCGAACTACATGGCTTTTGTGACGCCTCTGAAAAGGCGTACTGCGCCACTATATATGTTCGCACACAAAGCGACAAGGCGACCACAAGCCACTTACAAGTTGCAAAAGCAAAGGTGGCTCCTCTAAAAACCATAAGTCTACCACGACTAGAACTATGTGGTGCACTACTACTTGCCAAACTAGCATCCATAGTGCAAACGCAACTGAATATGGCAAAAAATAAATTATATCTCTAGTCCGATTCCGAGATTGTATTAGCCTGGTTGGAAAAACCACCACATGCATGGAAGACGTATATCTCCAATCGAACGTCTCAAATTCTTGACCTAGTGGGATCAGCCACTTGGCGACACGTAGCCAGTGCTGACAATCCTGCTGATCTAGGTACAAGAGGGTGCAAACCTCTGCACCTTGCCACCACCACCCTCTGGTGGAATGGCCCCCGATGGTTAACAGAATCTCCCGATTCTTGGCCACAATCGCCCATGCGCAACATCATTGCCCCAGAAAGTCGAAAAATCGACTCCTTTCACACAACATTGGATGATACTGACATCCTTGAGAGATTTTCCTCTTACCCCCGAGCCCTCAGGGTAATTGCTTATATGTTCAAATTCATCGAGCGACTCAAACTTAGAATTAAGGGAATACGCACCGTATATCCCCAAGGCGATACAGTGACGCACCTAGACTTACAAAAAGCAAAGGTCGCTCTTATCGCATCTACTCAAGCGCGCTACTTCAGCCAAGAGATATCGTTACTAGGAGAATCGAAGCCAATTGACAAAAAGAGCTCACTCTTAGTACTAAACCCATTCATAGATACGAAGGGTCTACTTCGTGCAAATGGTCGGCTTGCCAATTCAAGCCTAACGTATAACGAACGTCATCCCATTGTTATACCAGAGAGATCGCAACTTGCCACATTATATCTCAATTATGTCCACGTACTATTATTACACGCAGAACACCGCCTCATGCAACAAATAGTCCGCCAAGAGTTTTATATCACAAGACTCAAGCCAAAGATAAAGAAATGCATTTTTTCGTGCAAGATCTGCACTATGCATAAACAAAAGATGCGAACACAGATTATGGCAGCACTTCCACCGGAACGCTGCAACTTTGCTCTGCCCTTCACTATCACAGGTGTCGATTTTGCTGGGCCTTTTCAAATAAAGGCGTCCATGCTAAGGTCTCCCACACTGATGAAAGGCTACGTGGCTGTATTTGTCTGTTTTACGACAAAAGCAGTACACCTCGAGCTCTGTAGTAATCTGACAAAAGAGGCTTTCCTCGCGGCATTTGCTCGCTTCGTCGGACGACGTGGTTTTCCGTCAAAGCTCATGAGCGACAACGGCAAGACATTTATAGGAGCTCAAAGAGCCACTGAAAAACAGTTCGTGGACTTTATCAACCAAGTTTCCCCTGAGATTGTACAAAAGTACGCTCCCCAAGGCATTAACTGGCAGTTCATCCCTCTAAGCGCTCCTCATATGGGTGGTTTATGGGAATCAGCGGTAAAAAGCTTTAAATCCCACTTTAAAAAAGTAGCTGGAAACTACAAATTTAACTTCGAAGAATTCACAACATTATTAATTCGTATTGCAGCCGTTCTCAATTCACGGCCATTGACGACACTCTCGCAAGATCCCTCAGATCTAACAGCTCTTACACCAGGGCACTTTCTCAAAGGAGCATCCATTCTGGCCATACCTGAGCCAGGCGTGGAGTCGCTATCCTTACTAAACAGATGGGAAAGAATTAAAATTCTCCATCATAATTTCAGCCGCCGATGGAAGGAGGAGTATATAAAGGACCTTCACAAAAGGTACCGCTGGAAAACTCCCGAAATGGCGCCAAAGCTTGGAGACTTTGTCCTAATACACGATGATTGTCTCCCCCCTACAGAATGGCGGCTTGGTCGCATAGAGAAGCTTCATCACGGCTCCGACGGTCATATCCGAGTAGTTGACCTCCGTACGCAAAACGGAACGCTGACCAGATCGCTCGTTAAACTGTGCTTCCTACCAACCGCAGATAATAGCGAAAATGCGCGTAATGAACAATCCGTACAATAATACCAACACGCAGAAAATGAAACATCCGTTAATAACTGAAACCGAAATCAATCGCGCATATGATAAATCAAAAAGATATTGAAAAATAATGGGTAGATTAGTAAACTCTGAAAAACCAAATAAAGTTGGTTACAAATCGCACAATTTCATAATATAAAGAAATGAGTTGCAATTAACACGACTTTCTCTCCATACAGGCAAACATGGATGCAGAAAACACGGCCACTCCAACGCCAACACTGCGATCGGCCATCAGTGTGCCCCGTCCTGGGGTTGTCCCAACAGCGGCGCCCCGTACAGTCACCGTAACCGCACCGTCAACTGCAGCTCGTAATGGCACACGAGCACCAGTACCCACACCGTCACCACCAGCGGAGCCGCATCGCATACGATGCCCCCTTTGTCGCCGCCCCCATCGACTGCAACACTGTGGGCTCTTCAAGGGCATGTCACCCATCCAGCGGCAGCAGGTAGCACAGGCGCATGGGCATTGCAACAATTGTCTGGCACACACGCACGCGACTGAGGACTGTGACTCTGGGGCATTGTGCCAAATGTGTGGCCGGCAGCATCACACGCTGCTCCACCGCACCCCAAAACGTGAAGTTGGTCGGCCACCTGCCACTCGCAGACCGCAGCAACACAGCCGTGTGGCACGACGACGAAGACCGCCACCACCTCCTGCGTCCAGTCAATGGCGTTCGCGAACCGCAGTACCCATCAGGCGCCATCGTCAAAGACCACACTACCGGCGCACATCCGGGCTCAGCAACGTTGTGGCAACGTTGCAGCAGCTTCAGCGACTGCTAGGCTGAACATTCGCCTAGGGGGGCCGGGATGGCTAAATGAGTTATGCTTCCCGCCCTGACGCGCCACTACACCACACAGCACATCACTCACAAGCAACACAGCACATCACTCACAAGCAACACTGGCACACTCTCCACACTTGGAGACAGCAGATTTCCCACACACCACTCAAAAGCAACACTGGCATAACTCTCCACAGCCCAACGAGCAAAAAAGGGCTCGTCCTGAAAGCAGCGGCATTTTCCTTTTTTTTTCGAGCGCGATCTTCAAGCTACGCACATCGGCGCACGTTTCCGTACACAGCTTTCGTATTTTTCATCAGTTTGATATACGCAGTTTTCATCAGTTTGATATGTACGCAGTTTTCATCAGTTTGATATATACGCAGTTTTCATCAGTGTCGGCCAGCGCTCCACGATTATATATACTCAGTTTTCATCAGTGTCGGCCAGTGCTCCACGATTATATATACTCAGTTTTCATCAGTGTCGGCCAGTGCTCCACGATTATATATACTCAGTTTTCATCATTTTCGCTCCACGGTTTTATATACATATCTACCTTTTCATCGTCTTCGGCGCGCAGCAGCGGAATCAACACATCATCACCACAACGTTTTATAGAAATCCTGTACACTTCCACTGGTACCCGACCAGGGAGTCCACGAGTTCAATACAGCGATCGTACATCATCTATTTTCATATACATTGTCACCTTCACTGGTATCTGACCAGAAGATCCTTATTATAACGTTTTTTATCCTCCAATAAAAGTTGCGATACATTGTGAAGTGAACCAAAAAAAAAGAAAGTATATATTTCGTTCTCAAAGGGGTGGGTACCAAAGTAAGTACTAAAATATATACATTTAGAAGAGTTCCGTAATCTTATATTTACGTATAGAGTCGATTTTCTTGTATTTACATATTTAGCAATCGATATCGAAATGCCTCATCTCATTAGTTTAACATATTTAAGTTAGTTAACCCTCTTTATCTTACTGAAGTCTACAAACGCCTTAACGGCATAACGGCAAAGCATTTAGAAGAATTACGTAATCTTATATTTAGGTATAAAGTCGATTTTCTTGTATATACTCATTTAGCAATCGATATCTAAATGATTCAAATCATTAGTTTAACATATTAAAGTTAACAAACCTACTTTAACGCACTGAAGTTAACACAAAGCCATCGCGGCATAACGGCAGTGCATGTAGAAGAATTCTGTAATCTTATATTTAGCTATAAATTCGCTTTTTTTGTATATTCACATTTAGCAATCGATATCTAAATGCTTCAAATCATTAGTTTAACATATTTAAGTTAATTAACCCTTTTAAACGTATTGAAGTTGATATAAAGCCATGGCGGCATAATGACAGTACATTCGGAAGAATTCCGTAATCTTATATTTAGGTATAAAGTCAATTTTCTTGTATATATACATTAATCAATCGATATGGAAATGCTTCAAATAACTGGTTAAACATATTTAAGTTAATAAACCTTCTTTAACTAACTGAAGTTGATACAAAGCCATGGCGGCATAACGACAGTACATTTGGAAGAATTCCGTAATCTTATATTTAGGTATAAAGTCGATTTTGTTGTATATATGCATTTAGCAATCGATTTCGAAAATCTTCAAATCATTAGTTTAACATATTTAAGTTAATAAAGCTTCTTTAACGCACTGAAGTCCACATAAAGGCCTAACGGCATAACGGCAGTGCATTTAGAAGAATTCCGTTATCTTATATTTAGGTAAAAATTCGATTTTTTTGTATATACACATTTAGCAATCGATATCGAAATGCTTCCAATCATTAGTTTAACATATTTAAGTTAATTAACCATCTTAATATTACTGAAGTCTACAAGAGCCTTAACGGCATAATGGCAGTGCATTAAGAAGAATTACGTAATCTTGTATTTAGGTTTAAAGTCGATTTTCTTGTATATACTCATATAGCAATCGATATCGAAATGATTCAAATCATTAGTTTAACATATTTAAGTTAATAAACCTTCTTTAACGAACTGAAGTTGTCATAAAGCCATGGCGGCATAACGGCAGTGCATGTAGAAGAATTCCGTAATCATATATTTAGGTATAAAGCCGATTTTCTTGTATATACACATTTAGGAATCGATATCGAGATGCTTCAATTCATTAGTTTAACATATTTAAGTTAATCAACCTTCTTCAACGCACTGAAGTTGTCATAAAGCCATGGCGGCATAACGGCAGTGCATGTAGAAGAATTCCGTAATCTTATATTTAGGTATAAAGTCGATTTTCTTGTATTTACATATTTAGCAATCGATACCGAAATGCTTCAATTCAATAGTTTAACATATTTAACATAACGCACTGAAGTTGTCATAAAGCCATGGCGGCATAACGGAAGTGCATGTAGAAGAATTCCGTAATCTTATATTTAGGTATAAAGTCGATTTTCTTGTATATACACATTTAGCAATCGATATCGAAATGCTTCAAAACATTAGTTTAACATATTTGAGTTAACAAACCTACTTTAACGAACTGAAGTTCACATAAAGCCATGGGGGAATAGCGGCAGTGCATTTGGAAGAATTCCGTTATCCTATGTTTAGGTGTAAAGTCAGGTTTCTTGTACTAGCACAGTTAGCAATCGATATCGAAATGCTTCAAATCATTAGTTTAACATATTTAAGTTAGATAACCTTTTTTAATCTACTGAAGGTGACATAAAGCCATGGCGGCATAACGGCAGTGCATGTAGAAGAATTCCGTAATCTTATATCTAGGTATAAAATCGATTTTCTTGTATATACACATTTATCAATCGATATCGAAATGCTTCAAATCATTAGTTTAACATATTTAAGTTATTTAACCCTCTTTATCTTACTGAAGTCTATATAAAGCCTTAACGGCATAACGGCAGTGCATTTAGAAGAATTACGTAACCTTATAATTAGGTATAAAGTCGATTTTCTTGTATATACACATTTAGCAATTGATATCGAAATGCTTCAAATCATTAGTTTAACATATTTAAGTTAATAAACCTTCAACGCACAGAAGTCTACATAAAGCTTTAACGGTATAACTGCAGTGCATTTAGAAGAATTCCGTAATCTTACATTATGGTATAAAGTCGATTTTCTTGTATTTACATATTTAGCAATCGATATCGAAATGCTTCAAATCATAAGTTTAACATATTAAAGTTAATTATTCCCCTCTATCTTACTGAAGTCTACATAAAGCCTTAACGGCATAACAGCAGTGCATTTAGAAGAATTCCGTTATCTTATATTTAGGTATAAATTCGATTTTCTTGTATATATACATTTAGCAAGCGATATCGAAAAGTTTTAAATCATTAGTTTAACATATTTAAGTTAGTTAACCTTCTTTAACTTATTGAAGTTGATATAAAGCCATGGCGGCATAACGACAGTGCATTTAGAAGAAATTCGTAATCTTATATTTAGGTATAAATTCGATTTTCTTGTATATACACATTAAGCAATCGATAACGAAATGCCTCAAATCGATAGTTTAACATATTTAAGGTTATTAACCTTCTTTATCTTACTGAAGTTTACATAAAGCCATAACGGTATAACGGCAGTGCATTTAGAAGAATTCCGTAATCTTATATTTAGGTATAAAGTAGATTTTGTTGTATATATACATTTAGCAATCGATATCGAGATGCTTCAACTCATTAGTTTAACATATTTAAGTTAATAAACCTTCTTTAACGATCTGAAGTTGGCATATAGCCATGGCGGCATAGCGGCAGTGCATGAAAAGAATTCCGTAATCTTATATATAGGTATAAAACTGATTTTCTTGTATATACTCATTTTGCTATCGATATCGAAATGCTTCAAATCATTAGTTTAATATATTAAGTTAATAAACATTTTTTAGCTTACTAAAGTCTACATAAAGCCTTAACGGTATAACGGCATTGCACTTAGAAGAATTACGTAATGTTATAATTTTATATTTAGGTGTAAAGTCGATTTTCTTATATTTGCACATTTAGCAATCGATATCGAAATGCTTCAAATCATTAGTTTTACATTTTCAAGTTATTTATAATAAACCTGCTTTAACGCACTGAAGTCTACATAAAGCCTTAACGGTATAACTGCAGTGCAAAAGAATTCCGTAATCTTATATTTAGGTACAAAGTCGATTTTTTTGTATTTACATATTTAGTAATCGATATCGAAATGCTTCAAATCATAAGTTTAACATATTTAAGTTAATTAACCTTCTTTAACGATTGAAGTGTGACATAAAGCCTTAAAGGCATAACGGCAGTGCGTTTAGAAGAATTCCGTTAGTTTATATTTAGGAATAAATTCGATTTTCTTGTATATACACATTTAGCAAGCGATAACGAAATGTTTCAAATCATTAGTTTAGCATATTTAAGTTATTTAACCTTCTTTAACATATTGAAGTTGATATAAGGCCATGGCGGCATAACGGAAGTGCATGTTCAGGTATAAAGTCGATTTTCTTGTATATACACATGTAGCTATCGATATCGATATGCTTCAAATCATTAGTTTAACATATTAAGTTAATAAACATTTTTTAGCTTAATGAGGTCTACATAAAGCCTTAACGGTATAACGGCAGTGCATTTAGAAGAAATCCATAATGTTATAATTTTATATTTAGGTATAAAGTCGATTTTGTTGTATTTACACATTTAGCAATCGATATCGCGATGCTTCAATTCATTAGTTTAACATATTAAGTTAATAAACCTTCTTCAACGAACTGAAGTTGTCATAAAGCCATGGCGGATTAACGGCAGTGCATTTGGAAGAATTCCGTTATCCTATGTTTAGGTATAAAGTCAAATTTCTTGTACTAGCACATTTAGCAATCGATATCGAAGTGCTTCAAATCATTAGTTTAACATATTTAAGTTAAATTACCTTCTTTAACCTACCGAAAGTGACATGAAGCCATGGCGGCATAACGGCGGTGCATGTAGAAGAATTCCGTAATTTAATATTTAGGTATAAAATCGATTTGTTGTATAAACACATTTAGCAATCGATATCGAAATGCTTGAGATCATAAGTTTAACATATTTCAGTTAATTCACCCTATTTATCTTCCTAAAGTCTACATAAAGCCTTAACGGCATAACGGCAGTGCATTTAGAAGAATTACGTAATCTTATATTTAGGTATAAAGTCGATTTTCTTGTATATACTCATTTAGCAATCGATATCGAAATGCTTCAAATCATTAGTTTAACATATTTAAGTTAACAAACCTACTTTAACGAACTGAAGTTGACATAAAGCCATGGCGGATTAACGGCAGTGCATTTGGAAGAATTCCGTAATCTTATATTTAGGTATAAAGTCGATTTTCTTGTATATACACATTTATCAAGCGATATCGAAATGCTTCACATCATTAGTTTTACATTTTCAAGTTATTTATAATAAACCTTCTTTAACACACTGAAGTCTACATAAAGCCTTAACGGTATAACTGCAATGCATTTAGAAGAATTCCGTAATCTTATATTAAAGTATAGAGTCGATTTTCTTGTATATATGCATTTAGAAATCGATATCGAAATACTTCAAATCATTAGTTTAACATATTTAAGTTAACAAACCTACTTTAACGAACTGAAGTTGACATAAAGCCATGGCGGATTAACGGCAGTGCATTTGGAAGAATTCCGTAATCTTATATTTAGGTATAAAGTCGATTTTCTTGTATATATGCATTTAGAAATCGATATCGAAATGCTTCAAATCATTAGTTTAACATATTTAAGTTAACAAACCTACTTTAACGAACTGAAGTTGACATAAAGCCATGGCGGATTAACGGCAGTGCATTTGGAAGAATTCCGTTATCCTATGTTTAGGTATAAAGTCAAATTTCTTGTACTAGCACATTTAGCAATCGATATCGAAATGCTTCAAATCATTAGTTTAACATATTTAAGTTAAATTACCTTCTTTAACCTACAAAAAGTGACATGAAGCCATGGCGGCATAACGGCGGTGCATGTAGAAGAATTCCGTAATTTTATATTTAGGTATAAAATCGATTTGTTGTATAAACACATTTAGCAATCGATATCGAAATGCTTGAGATCATTAGTTTGACATATTTAAGTTAATTCACCCTATTTATCTTCCTGAAGTCTACATAAAGCCTTAACGGCATAACGGCAGTGCATTTAGAAGAATTACGTAATCTTATATGTAGGTATAAAGTCGATGTTCTTGTATATACTCATTTAGCAATCGATATCGAAATGCTTCAAATCATTATTTTAACATATTTAAGTTAATAAGGCTTCTTGAACGCACTGAAGTTAACATAAAGCCATGGCGGTATAACGGCAGTGTATGTAGAAGAATTCCATAACTTTATGTTGAGGTATAAATTCGATTTTGTTGTATATACACATTTAGCTATCGATATCGAAATGCTTCAAATCATTAGTTTAACATATTAAGTTAATAAACATTTTTTAGCTTAATGAGGTCTACATAAATCCTTAACGGTATAACGGCAGTGCATTTAGAAGAAATCCGTAATGTTATAATTTTATATTTAGGTATAAAGTCGATTTTGTTGTATTTACACATTTAGCAGTCGATATCGAAATGCTTCAAACCATTAGTTTAACATATTTAAAATAATTAACCTTCTTTTACGTATTGCAGTAGATACAAACCATGGCGGCATAACGACAGTACATTTGGAAGAATTCCGTAATCTTATATTTAGGTATATGTAAAGTCGATTTTCTTGTATATACACATTTAGTAATCGATATCGAAATGCTTCAAATCATTAGTTTAACATATTAAAGTTAATAAACCTTCTTTAACGCACTGAAGTCTACATAAAGCCTTAACGGTATAACTGCAGTGCATTTAAAAGAATTCCGTAATCTTATATTAAGGTATAAAGTCGAGTTTCTTGTATATACACATATAGCAATCGATATCGAAATGCTTCAAATCATTAGTTTAACATATTTTAGATAACAAACCTACTTTAACGAACTGAAGTTGACATAAAGCCATGGCGGAATAGCGGCAGTGCACTGAAGCGATATCGAAATGTTTCAAATCATTAGTTTAACATATTTAAGTTATTTAACCTTCTTTAACATATTGAAGTTGATATATTGTATATATATTATATATTGTATATACACATTTAGCTATCGATATCGAAATGCTTCAAATCATTAGTTTAACATATTAAGTTAATAAACATTTTTTAGCTTAATGAGGTCTACATAAAGCCTTAACGGTATAACGGCAATGCATTTAGAAGAAATCCGTAATGTTATAATTTTATATTTAGGTATAAAGTCGATTTTGTTGTACTTACACATTTAGCAGTCGATATCGAAATGCTCCAAACCATTAGTATAACATATTTAAAATAATTAACCTTCTTTATCGTATTGTAGTTGACACAAACCATGGCGGCATAACGACAGTACATTTGGAAGAATTCCGTAATCTTATATTTAGGTATATGTAAAGTCGATTTTCTTGTATATACACATTTAGCATTCGATGTCGAAATGCTTCAAATCATTAGTTTTACATTTTCAAGTTATTTATAATAAACCTTCTTTAACACACTGAAGTCTACATAAAGCCTTAACGGTATAACTGCAATGCATTTAGAAGAATTCCGTAATCTTATATTAAGGTATATAGTCGATTTTCTTGTATTTACATATTTAGCAATCGATATCGAAATGCTTCAGATAACTGGTTTAACATATTTGAGTTAATTAACCTTCTTTATCCTACTGAAGTTACAATAAAGCCATAACGGCATAACGGCAGTATATTTATATGAATTCCGTTATCTTATATTTAGGTATAAAGTCGATTTTCTTGTACATACACATTTAGCAATCGATATCGAAATGCTTCAAATCATTAGTTTAACATATTTAAGTTAATTAACCCTGTTTTTCATACTGAAGTCTACAAAAGCCTTAACGGTATAAAGGCAGTGCATTTAGAAGAATTTTATAATCTTATATTTAGGTATAAAGTCGATTTTGTTGTATATACACATTTAGCAATCGATATCGAAATGCTTCAAATCATTAGTTTAACATATTTAAGTTAATTAACCCTCTTTATCTTACTGAAGTCTACAAACGCCTTAACGGCATAACGGCAAAGCATTTAGAAGAATTACGTAATCTTACATTTAGGTATAAAGTCGATTTTCTTGTATATACTCATTTAGCAATCGATATCGAAATGCTTCAAATCATTAGTTTTACGTTTTCAAGTTATTTATAATAAACCTTCTTTAACGCACTGAAGTCTACATAAAGCCTTAAGAGTATAACTGCAGTGCATTTAAAAGAATTCCGTAATCTTATATTTAGGTACAAGGTCGATTTTTTTGTATTTACATATTTAGCAATCGATATCGAAATGCTTCAAATCATAAGTTTAACATATTTAAGTTAATTATTCCCCTCTATCTTACTGAAGTCTACATAAAGCCTTAACGGCATAACGGAAGTGCGTTTAGAAGAATTCCGTTATGTTATATTTAGGTATAAATTCGATTTTCTTGTATATACACATTTATCAAGCGATATCAAAATGCTTCACATCATTAGTTTTACATTTTCAAGTTATTTATAATAAACCTTCTTTAACACACTGAAATCTACATAAAGCCTTAACGGTATAACTGCAATGCACTTAGAAGAATTCAGTAATCTTATATTAAGGTATAGAGTCGATTTTCTTGTATATATGCATTTAGAAATCGATATCGAAATGCTTCAAATCATTAGTTTAACATATTTAAGTTAACAAACCTACTTTAACGAACTGAAGTTGACATAAAGCCATGGCGGATTAACGGCAGTGCATTTGGAAGAATTCCGTAATCTTATATTTAGGTATAAAGTCCATTTTCTTGTATATATGCATTTAGAAATCGATATCGAATTGCTTCAAATCATTAGTTTAACATATTTAAGTTAACAAACCTACTTTAACGAACTGAAGTTGACATAAAGCCATGGCGGATTAACGGCAGTGCATTTGGAAGAATTCCGTTATCCTATGTTTAGGTATAAAGTCAAATTTCTTGTACTAGCACATTTAGCAATCGATATCGAAATGCTTTAAATCATTAGTTTAACATATTTAAGTTAAATTACCTTCTTTAACCTACCAAAAGTGACATGAAGCCATGGCGGCATAACGGCGGTGCATGTAGAAGAATTCCGTAATTTTATATTTAGGTATAAAATCGATTTGTTGTATAAACACATTTAGCAATCGATATCGAAATGCTTGAGATCATTAGTTTAACATATTTAAGTTAATTCACCCTATTTATCTTCCTGAAGTCTACATAAAGCCTTAACGGCATAACGGCAGTGCATTTAGAAGAATTACGTAATCTTATATTTAGGTATAAAGTCGATGTTCTTGTATATACTCATTTAGCAATCGATATCGAAATGCTTCAAATCATTATTTTAACATATTTAAGTTAATAAGGCTTCTTGAACGCACTGAAGTTAACATAAAGCCATGGCGGTATAACGGCAGTGTATGTAGAAGAATTCCATAACTTTATGTTGAGGTATAAATTCGATTTTGTTGTATATACACATTTAGCTATCGATATCGAAATGCTTCAAATCATTAGTTTAACATATTAAGTTAATAAACATTTTTTAGCTTAATGAGGTCTACATAAAGCCTTAACGGTATAACGGCAGTGCATTTAGAAGAAATCCGTAATGTTATAATTTTATATTTAGGTATAAAGTCGATTTTGTTGTATTTACACATTTAGCAGTCGATATCGAAATGCTTCAAACCATTAGTTTAACATATTTAAAATAATTAACCTTCTTTTACGTATTGTAGTTGATACAAACCATGGCGGCATAACGACAGTACATTTGGAAGAATTCCGTAATCTTATATTTAGGTATATGTAAAGTCGATTTTCTTGTATATACACATTTAGTAATCGATATCGAAATGCTTCAAATCATTAGTTTAACATATTTAAGTTAATTACCCCTCTTTATCTTACTGAAGACTACAAAAACCTTAACGGCATAACGGCAGTGCATTTAGAAGAATTCCGTAATCTTATATTAAGGTATAAAGTCGAGTTTCTTGTATATACACATATAGCAATCGATATCGAAATGCTTCAAATCATTAGTTTAACATATTTAAGTTAACAAGCCTACTTTAACGAACTGAAGTTGACATAAAGCCATGGCGGAATAGCGGCAGTGCATTTGGAAGAATTCCGTAATCTTATATCTAGGTATAAAATGTATGTGTAAATGTATGTATCTTGTATATACACATTTATCAATCGATATCGAAATGCTTCAAATCATTAGTTTAACATATTTAAGTTAATTAACCTTCTTTATCTTACTGAAGTCTACATAAAGCCTTAACGGCATAACGGCAGTGCATTTGGAAGAATTACGTAACCTGATAATTAGGTATAAAGTCGATTTTCTTGTATATACTCATTTAGCAATCGATATCGAAATGCTTCAAATCATAAGTTTAACATATTTAAGTTAATTATTCCCCTCTATCTTACTGAAGTCTACATAAAGCCTTAACGGCATAACGGAAGTGCGTTTAGAAGAATTCCGTTATGTTATATTTAGGTATAAATTCGATTTTCTTGTATATACACATTTATCAAGCGATATCGAAATGCTTCACATCATTAGTTTTACATTTTCAAGTTATTTATAATAAACCTTCTTTAACACACTGAAATCTACATAAAGCCTTAACGGTATAACTGCAATGCACTTAGAAGAATTCAGTAATCTTATATTAAGGTATAGAAACGATTTTCTTGTATATATGCATTTAGAAATCGATATCGAAATGCTTCAAATCATTAGTTTAACATATTTAAGTTAACAAACCTACTTTAACGAACTGAAGTTGACATAAAGCCATGGCGGATTAACGGCAGTGCATTTGGAAGAATTCCGTAATCTTATATTTAGGTATAAAGTCCATTTTCTTGTATATATGCATTTAGAAATCGATATCGAATTGCTTCAAATCATTAGTTTAACATATTTAAGTTAACAAACCTACTTTAACGAACTGAAGTTGACATAAAGCCATGGCGGATTAACGGCAGTGCATTTGGAAGAATTCCGTTATCCTATGTTTAGGTATAAAGTCAAATTTCTTGTACTAGCACATTTAGTAATCGATATCGAAATGCTTTAAATCATTAGTTTAACATATTTAAGTTAAATTACCTTCTTTAACCTACAAAAAGTGACATGAAGCCATGGCGGCATAACGGCGGTGCATGTAGAAGAATTCCGTAATTTTATATTTAGGTATAAAATCGATTTGTTGTATAAACACATTTAGCAAACGATATCGAAATGCTTGAGATCATTAGTTTAACATATTTAAGTTAATTCACCCTATTTATCTTCCTGAAGTCTACATAAAGCCTTAACGGCATAACGGCAGTGCATTTAGAAGAATTACGTAATCTTATATTTAGGTATAAAGTCGATGTTGTTCTTGTATATACTCATTTAGCAATCGATATCGAAATGCTTCAAATCATTATTTTAACATATTTAAGTTAATAAGGCTTCTTGAACGCACTGAAGTTAACATAAAGCCATGGCGGTATAACGGCAGTGTATGTAGAAGAATTCCATAACTTTATGTTGAGGTATAAATTCGATTTTGTTGTATATACACATTTAGCTATCGATATCGAAATGCTTCAAATCATTAGTTTAACATATTAAGTTAATAAACATTTTTTAGCTTAATGAGGTCTACATAAAGCCTTAACGGTATAACGGCAGTGCATTTAGAAGAAATCCGTAATGTTATAATTTTATATTTAGGTATAAAGTCGATTTTGTTGTATTTACACATTTAGCAGTCGATATCGAAATGCTTCAAACCATTAGTTTAACATATTTAAAATAATTAACCTTCTTTTACGTATTGTAGTTGATACAAACCATGGCGGCATAACGACAGTACATTTGGAAGAATTCCGTAATCTTATATTTAGGTATATGTAAAGTCGATTTTCTTGTATATACACATTTAGTAATCGATATCGAAATGCTTCAAATCATTAGTTTAACATATTTAAGTTAATTACCCCTCTTTATCTTACTGAAGACTACAAAAACCTTAACGGCATAACGGCAGTGCATTTAGAAGAATTCCGTAATCTTATATTAAGGTATAAAGTCGAGTTTCTTGTATATACACATATAGCAATCGATATCGAAATGCTTCAAATCATTAGTTTAACATATTTAAGTTAACAAGCCTACTTTAACGAACTGAAGTTGACATAAAGCCATGGCGGAATAGCGGCAGTGCATTTGGAAGAATTCCGTTATCCTATGTTTAGGTATAAATTCAGGTTTCTTGTACTAGCACATTTAGCAATCGATATCGAAATGCTTCAAATCATTAGTTTAACATATTTAAGTTAATAAAGCTTCTTTAACGCACTGAAGTTAACATAAAGCCATGGCGGCATAACGATAGTGCATGTAGAAGAATTCCGTTATCTTATATTTAGGTACAAAGTCGATTTTCTTGTATTTACATATTTAGCAATCGATATCGAAATGCTTCAAATCATAAGTTTAACATATTTAAGTTAATTATTCCCCTCTATCTTACTGAAGTCTACATAAAGCCTTAACGGCATAACGGAAGTGCGTTTAGAAGAATTCCGTTATGTTATATTTAGGTATAAATTCGATTTTCTTGTATATACACATTTATCAAGCGATATCGAAATGTTTTAAATCATTAGTTTAGCATATTTAAGTTAGTTAACCTTCTTTAACTTATTGAAATTGATATAAAGTCATGGCGGCATAAGGGCAGTGCATTTAGAAGAAAATCGTAATCTTATATTTAGGTATAAATTCGATTTTCTTGTATATACACATTAAGCAATCGATAACGAAATGCTTCAAATCGATAGTTTAACATATTTAAGGTTATTAACCTTCTTTATCTTACTGAAGTTTAGATAAAGCCATAAGGGTATAACGGCAGTGCATTTAGAAGAATTCCGTAATCTTATATATAGGTATAAAATTGATTTTCTTGTATATACTCATTTTGCTATCGATATCGAAATGCTTCAAATCATTAGTTTAATTTGGAAGAATTCCGTAATCTTATATTTAGGTATAAAGTCGATTTTCTTGTATATATGCATTTAGAAATCGATATCGAAATGCTTTAAATCATTAGTTTAACATATTTAAGTTAACAAACCTACTTTAACGAACTGAAGTTGACATAAAGCCATGGCGGATTAACGGCAGTGCATTTGGAAGAATTCCGTTTTCCTATGTTTTGGTATAAAGTCAAATTTCTTTTACTAGCACATTTAGCAATCGATATCGAAATGCTTCAAATCATTAGTTTAACATATTTAAGTTAAATTACCTTCTTTAACCTACCGAAAGTGACATGAAGCCATGGCGGCATAACGGCGGTGCATGTAGAAGAATTAAGTAATTTTATATTTAGGTATAAAATCGATTTGTTGTATAAAGACATTTAGCAATCGATATCGAAATGCTTGAGATCATTAGTTTAACATATTTAAGTTAATTCACCCTATTTATCTTCCTGAAGTCTACATAAAGCCTTAACGGCATAACGGCAGTGCATTTAGAAGAATTACGTAATCTTATATTTAGGTATAAAGTCGATTTTCTTGTATATACTCATTTAGCAATCGATATCGAAATGCTTCAAATCATTATTTTAACATATTTAAGTTAATAAGGCTTCTTGAATGCACTGAAGTTAACATAAAGCCATGGCGGTATAACGGCAGTGTATGTAGAAGAATTCCGAAATCTTATGTTGAGGTATAAATCCGATTTTGTTGTATATACACATTTAGCTATCGATATCGAAATGCTTCAAATCATTAGTTTAACATATTAAGTTAATAAACATTTTTTAGCTTAATGAGGTCTACATAAAGCCTTAACGGTATAACGGCAGTGCATTTAGAAGAAATCCGTAATGTTATAATTTTATATTTAGGTATAAAGTCGATTTTGATTTTATTTACACATTTAGCAGTCGATATCGAAATGTTTCAAACCATTAGTTTAACATATTTAAAATAATTAACCTTCTTTTACGTATTGTAGTTGATACAAACCATGGCGGCATAACGACAGTACATTTGGAAGAATTCCGTAATCTTATATTTAGGTATATGTAAAGTCGATTTTCTTGTATATACACATTTAGTAATCGATATCGAAATGCTTCAAATCATTAGTTTAACATAATTAAGTTAATAAACCTTCTTTAACGCACTGAAGTCTACATAAAGCCTTAACTGGATAAGGATAACTGCAGTGCATTTAGAAGAATTCCGTAATCTTATATTAAGGTATAAAGTCCATTTTCTTTTCGAAATGCTTCAAATCATTAGTTTAACATATTTAAGTTAACAAACCTACTTTAACGAACTGAAGTTGACATAAAGCCATGGCGGCATAACGGCTGTGCATGTAGAAGAATTCCGTAATCTTATATCTAGGTATAAAATGTATGTGTAAATGTATGTATCTTGTATATACACATTTATCAATCGATATCGAAATGCTTCAAATCATTAGTTTAACATATTTAAGTTAATTAACCTTCTTTATCTTACTGAAGTCTACATAAAGCCTTAACGGCATAACGGCAGTGCATTTGGAAGAATTACGTAACCTGATAATTAGGTATAAAGTCGATTTTCTTGTATATACTCATTTAGCAATCGATATCGAAATACTTCAAATCATTATTTTAACATATTTAAGTTAATTATTCCCGTCTATCTTACTGAAGTCTACGTAAAGCCTTAACGGCATAATGGCAGTGCATTTAGAAGAATTCCGTTATCTTATATTTAGGTATAAATTCGATTTTCTTGTATATACACATTTAGCAAGCGATATCGAAATGTTTTAAATCATTAGTTTAACATATTTAAGTTAGTTAACCTTCTTTAACTTATTGAAGTTGATATAAAGCCATGGGGGCATAACGGCAGTGCATTTAGAAGAAATTCGTAATTTTATATTTAGGTATAAATTCGATTTTCTTGTATATACACATTAAGCAATCGATAACGAAATGCTTCAAATCGATAGTTTAACATATTTAAGGTTATTAACCTTCTTTATCTTACTGAAGTTTACATAAAGCCATAACGGTATAACGGCAGTGCATTTAGAAGAATTCCGTAATCTTATATTTAGGTATAAAGTCGATTTTGTTGTATACCTACATTAAGCAATCGATACCCAGATGCTTCAACTCAATAGTTTAACATATTTAAGTTAATAAACCTTCTTTAACGATCTGAAGTTGGCATATAGCCATGGCGGCATAGCGGCAGTGCACGTAGAAGAATTCCATAATCTTATATTTAGGTATAAAGTCGATTTTCTTGTATATACTCATTTTGCTATCGATATCGAAATGCTTCAAATCATTAGTTTAATATATTAAGTTAATAAACATTTTTTAGCTTACTGAAGTCTACATAAAGCCTTAACGGTATAATGGCAGTGCATTTAGAAGAATTCCGTAATGTTATAATTTTATATTTAGGTATAAATTCGATTTTCTTGTATTTACACATTTAGCAATCGATATCGAAATGTTTTAAATCATTAGTTTAACATATTTAAGTTAGTTAACCTTCTTTAACTTATTGAAGTTGATATAAAGCCATGGGGGCATAACGGCAGTGCATTAAGAAGAAATTCGTAATTTTATATTTAGGTATAAATTCGATTTTCTTGTATATACACATTAAGCAATCGATAACGAAATGCTTCAAATCGATAGTTTAACATATTTAAGGTTATTAACCTTCTTTATCTTACTGAAGTTTACATAAAGCCATAACGGTATAACGGCAGTGCATTTAGAAGAATTCCGTAATCTTATATTTAGGTATAAAGTCGATTTTGTTGTATACCTACATTAAGCAATCGATACCCAGATGCTTCAACTCAATAGTTTAACATATTTAAGTTAATAAACCTTCTTTAACGATCTGAAGTTGGCATATAGCCATGGCGGCATAGCGGCAGTGCACGTAGAAGAATTCCATAATCTTATATTTAGGTATAAAGTCGATTTTCTTGTATATACTCATTTTGCTATCGATATCGAAATGCTTCAAATCATTAGTTTAATATATTAAGTTAATAAACATTTTTTAGCTTACTGAAGTCTACATAAAGCCTTAACGGTATAATGGCAGTGCATTTAGAAGAATTCCGTAATGTTATAATTTTATATTTAGGTATAAAGTCGATTTTTTTGTATTTACACATTTAGCAATCGATATCGAAATGCTTCAAACCACTAGTTTAACATATTTAAAATAATTAACCTTCTTTAACGTATAGAAGGTAATAAAAAGCCATGGCGGCATAACGACAGTACATGTGGAAGAATTCCGTAATCTTATATTTAGGTATATATTCGATATTCTTGTATGTATACATTTCGCAATCGATATCGAATTGCTTCAGATAACTGGTTTAACATATTTGAGTTAATTAACCTTCTTTATCTTACTGAAGTTTACATAAAGCCATAACGGCATAACGGCAGTATATTTATATGAATTCCGCTATCTTATATTTAGGTATAAAGTCGATTTTTTTGTACACATACATTTAGGAATCGATATCGAAATGCTTCAAATCATTAGTTTAACATATTTAAGTTAATTAACCCTCTTTTTCATACTGAAGGGCTTCAAAAGCCTTAACGGCAAAACGGCAGTGCATTTAGAAGAATTTTATAATCTTATATTCAGGCATAAAGTCGATTTTCTTGTATATACTCATTTAGCAATCGATATCAAAATGCTTCAAATCATTAGTTTTACATTTTCAAGTTATTTATAATAAATAACGCACTGCAGTCTACATAAAGCCTTAACGGTATAACTTCAGTGCATTTAAAAGAATTTCGTAATCTTATATTTAGGTACAAAGTCGATTTTTTTGTATTTACATATTTAGCAATCGATATCGAAATGCTTCAAATCATAAGTTTAACATATTTAAGTTAATTATTCCCCTCTATCTTACTGAAGTCTACATAAAGCCTTAACGGCATAACGGCAGTGCATTTAGAAGAATTACGTAATCTTATATTTAGGTATAAAGTCGATTTTCTTGTATATACTCATTTAGCAATCGATATCGAAATGCTTCAAATCATTTTTTTAACATATTTAAGTTAATAAGGCTTCTTGAAGGCACTGAAGTTAACATAAAGCCATGGCGGTATAACGGCAGTGTATGTAGAAGAATTCCGAAATCTTATGTTGAGGTATAAATCCGATTTTGTTGTATATACACATTAAGCTATCGATATCGAAATGCTTCAAATCATTAGTTTAACATATTAAGTTAATAAACATTTTTTAGCTTAATGAGGTCTACATAAAGCCTTAACGGTATAACGGCAGTGCATTTAGAAGAAATCCGTAATGTTATAATTTTATATTTAGGTATAAAGTCGATTTTGTTGTATTTACACATTAAGCAGTCGATATCGAAATGCTTCAAACCATTAGTTTAACATATTTAAAATAATTAACCTTCTTTACGTATTGTAGTTGATACAAACCATGGCGGCATAACGACAGTACATTTGGAAGAATTCCGTAATCTTATATTTAGGTATATGTAAAGTCGATTTTCTTGTATATACACATTTAGTAATCGATATCGAAATGCTTCAAATCATTAGTTTTTAAAATAAGTTAAGTTAATAAACCTTCTTTAACGCACTGAAGTCTACATAAAGCCTTAACGGGATAACTGCAGTGCATTTAGAAGAATTCCGTAATCTTATATTAAGGTATAAAGTCATTTTCTTGTATTTACTATTTAGCAATCGATATCGAAATGCTTCAAATCATTAGTTTAACATATTTAAGTTAATTAACCCTCTTTTTCAACTGAAGTACAAAAGCTGCGGCATAACGGCTGTGCATGTGAAGAATTCCGTAATCTTATATTTAGGTATAAATGTCGATTATTCTTGTACATACACATTTAGCAATCGATATCGAAATGCTTCAAATCATTAGTTTAACATATTTAAGTTAATTAACCCTTTTATCTTACTGAAGTCTACATAAAGCCTTAACGGCATAACGGCAGTGCATTTAGAAGAATTACGTAATCTTATATTTAGGTATAAAGTCGATTTCTTGTATATACTCATTTAGCAATCGATATCGAATCTTCAAATCATTATTTTAACATATTTAAGTTAATTATTCCTCTCTATCTTACTGAAGTCTACATAAAGCCTTAACGGCATAACGGCAGTGCATTTAGAAGAATTCCGTTATCTTATATTTAGGTATAAATTCGATTTTCTTGTATATACACATTTAGCAAGCGATATCGAAATGTTTCAATCATTAGTTTAACATATTTAAGTTATATAAACCTTCTTTAACGTATTGAAGTGTGATATAAAGCCATGGCGGCATAACGAGCAGTGCATTTAGAGAAAATTTCCCTAATCTTATATTTAGGTATAAAGTCGATTTTCTTGTATATACACATTTAGCAATCGATATCGAAATGCTTCAAATCATAAGTTTAACATATTTAAGTTAATTAATCCTCTTTATCTTACTGAAGTCTACATAAAGCCTTAACGGCATAACGGCAGTGCATTTAGAAGAATTCCGTAATCTTATATTTAGGTATAAAGTCGATTTTGTTGTATATTACACATTTAGCAATCGATATCGAAATGCTTCAATCATTAGTTTAACATATTTAAGTTAATTAAACCTTCTTTAAGACAAGTATAAGCTGGTATAACGCATGCATTTAGAAGAATTCCGTTATCTTATATTTAGGTATAAATCGATTTTCTTGTATATACACATTTAGCAAGCGATATCGAAATGCTTCAAATCATTAGTTTAACATATTAAATTAATTAACCTTTTTTGCATGACATAAAGCCATGGCGTGCTAGAAGAAATTCCGTAATCTTATATTTAGGTATAAAGTCGATTTTCTTGTATATACACATTTAGCAATCGATATCGAAATGCTTCAAATCATTAGTTTAACATATTTAAAGTTAATAAACCTTCTTTAACGCACTGAAGTCTACTAAAGCCTTAACGGCATAACTGCAGTGCATTTAGAAGAATTTCCGTAAATCTTATATTTAGGTAATGTAAAGTCGATTTTCTTGTATATTTCACATTTAGCATCGATATCGAAATGCTTCAAATCATTAGTTTTACATTTTCAAGTTATTTATAATAAACCCTCTTTAACACACTGAAGTCTACATAAAGCCTTAACGGTATAACTGCAGTGCATTTAGAAGAATTCCGTAATCTTATATTAAGGTATAAATCGATTTTCTTGTATTTACTATTTAGCAATCGATATCGAAATGCTTCAAATCATTAGTTTAACATATTTAAGTTAATTAACCCTTTTATCTTACTGAAGTTAATAAAGCCATTCGGTATAACGCAGTATTTAGAAGAATTCCGTAATCTTATATTTAGGTATAAAGTCGATTTTGTAATATATTTTGAAATGATATCAAATTTTATTAGTTTAACATATTTAAGTTAATTAAAACCTCTTTAATCTACTGAAGTTACATAAAGCCATGGCGGATAACGGCAGTGCATTTAGAAGAATTCCGTAATCTTATATTTAGGTATAAAGATTTCTTGTATAACCATTTAGCAATCGATATCGAAATGCTTCAAATCATTAGTTTAACATATTTAAGTTAATAAACCTTCTTTAACGCACTGAAGTTACATAAAGCCATGGCGGATAACGGCAGTGCATTTAGAAGAATTCCGTAATCTTATATTTAGGTATAAAGTCGATTTTCTTGTATATACACATTTAGCAATCGATATCGAAATGCTTCAAATCATTAGTTTAACATATTTAAGTTAATTAAACCTCTTTAACGTATTGAAGGTGATACAAAAGCCATGGCGGCATAACGAGCAGTACATTTGAAGAATTCCGTAATCTTATATTTAGGTATAAAGTCGATTTTCTTGTATATACACATTTAGCAATCGATACGAAATGCTTCAAATCATTAGTTTAACATATTTAAGTTAATTAACCTTCTTTATCTTACTGAAGTTACATAAAGCCATTTAAAGGCATAACGCAGTGCATTTAGAAGAATTCCGTAATCTTATATTTAGGTATAAAGTCGATTTTCTTGTATATACACATTTAGCAATCGATATCGAAATGCTTCAAATCATTAGTTTAACATATTTAAGTTAATTAAACCTTCTTTAACGCACTGAAGTCTACATAAAGCCTTAACGGTATAACTGCAGTGCATTTAGAAGAATTCCGTAATCTTATATTTAGGTATAAAGTCGATTTCTTGTATATACACATTTAGCAATCGATATCGAAATGCTTCAAATCATTAGTTTAACATATTTAAGTTAATAAACTTCTTTAACCACTGAAGTCTACATAAAGCCTTAGCGGCATAACGGCAGTGCATTTAGAAGAATTCCGTAATCTTATATTTAGGTATAAATTCGATTTTCTTGTATATACTCATTTAGCAATCGATATCGAAATGCTTCAAATCATTAGTTTAACATATTTAAGTTAATTAAACCTTCTTTAACACACTGAAGTCTACATAAAGCCTTAACGGCATAACTGCAGTGCATTTAGAAGAATTCCGTAATCTTATATTTAGGTATAAAGTCGATTTTCTTGTATATACATTTGCGTATTTAGCAATCGATATCGAAATGCTTCAAATCATTAGTTTAACATATTTATGTTAATAAACCTCTTTAAACTATTGAAGTTAAAATAAAGCCATGACGGTATAACGCAGTGCATTTAGAAGAATTCCGTAATCTTATATTTAGGTATAAAGTCGATTTTCTTGTATATATGCATTTAGAAATCGATATCGAAATGCTTCAAATCATTAGTTTAACATATTTAAGTTAATAAACCTACTTTAACGAACTGAAGTTGACATAAAGCCAAGGCGGTATAACGGCAGTGCATTTGGAAGAATTCCGTAATCTTATATTTAGGTATAAAGTCGATTTTCTTGTATATACATTTTTAGCAATCGATATCGAGATGCTTCAACTCATTAGTTTAACATATTTAAGTTAATATACTTTCTTCGAAGAACAGAAGTTGGCATAAAAGCATAGCGGCATAACGGCAGTGCATGTAGAAGAATTCCGTTATCTTATATTTAGGTACAAAGTCGATTTTATTGTATTTACATATTTAGCAATCGATATCGAAATGCTTCAAATCATTAGTTTAACATATTAAAGTTAATAAACCTTCTTTAACGCACTGAAGTCTACATAAAGCCTTAGCGGTATACCTGCAGTGCATTTAGAAGAATTCCGTAATCTTATATTAAGGTATAAAGTCGATTTTTTTGTATATACGTTTTTAGCAATCGATATCGAAATGCTTCAACTCATTAGTTTAACATATTTAAGTTAATAAACTTTCTTCGAAGAACTGAAGTTGGCATAAATGCATGGCGGCATAACGGCAGTGCATGTAGAAGAATTCCGTTATCTTATATTTAGGTATAAAGTCGATTTTGTTGTATATACACATTTAGAAAATCGATATCGAAATGCTTCAAATCATTTGGTTAACATATTTAAGTTAATAAACCATCTTTAACGTATTGAAGGTGATATAAAGCCATGGCGGCATAACGACAGTACGTTTGGAAGAATTCCGTTGACCTGTGTTTAAGTATAAAGTCAGGTTTCTTGTGTTAGCACATTTAGCAATCGATATCGAAATGCTTCAAATCATTAGTTTTACATTTTCAAGTTTTTTATAAAAAACCTTCTTTAACGCACTGAAGTCTACATAAAGCCATGGCGGATTAACGGCAGTGCATTTGGAAGAATTCCGTTATCCTATGTTTAGGTATAAAGTCAAGTTTCTTGTATCTACATATTTAGCAATCGATATCGAAATGCTTCAAATCATTAGTTTAACATATTCAAGTTAAATTACCTTCTTTAACCTACCGAAGGTGACATGAAGCCATGGCGGTATAACGGCAGTGCATTTAGAAGAATTCCATAATCTTATATTTAGGTACAAAGTCGATTTTCTTGTATATACTCATTTAGCAATCGATATCGAAATGCTTCAACTCATTAGTTTAACATATTTAATTTAATTAACGCTCTTTTTCATACAGAAGTCTACAAAAGTCTTAACGGCATAACGGCAGTGCATGTAGAAGAATTCCGTTATCTTTTATTTAGGTATAAAGTCGATATTTTTGTACATACACATTTAGCAATCGATATCGAAATGCTTCAAATCATTAGTTTTACATTTTCAAGTTATTTATAATAAACTCTCTTTAACGCACTGAAGTTTACATAAAGCCTTAACGGTATTACTGCAGTGCATTTAAAAGAATTCCGTAATCTTATATTTAGGTACAAAGTCGATTTTCTTGCATTTACATATTTAGCAATCGATATCGAATTGCTTCAAATCATAAGTTTAACATATTTAAGTTAATTATTCCCCTCTATCTTACTGAAGTCTACATAAAGTCTTAACGGCATAACGACAGTACATTTGGGACAATTCCATAATCTTATATTTAGGTATAAAGTCGATTTTCTTGTATATACACATTTAGCAATCGATGCCGATATGCTTCACATCATAGGTTTAACAGATTTAAGTTAATTAATCCGACAGTGCATTTGGAAGAGTTCCGTAATCTTATATTTAGGTATAAAGTCGATTTTGTTCAATACACGCATTTAGCAATCGATATCGAAATGCTTCAAATCATTAGTTTAACATATTTAAGTTAATAAACCTTCTTTAACGCACTGAAGTCTACATAAAGCCTTAATGGTATAACTGCACTGCATTTAGATGAATTCCGTTATCTTATATTTAGGTATAAATTCGACTTTCTTGTATATACTCATTTAGCAAGCGATATCAAAATGCTTCAAATTATTAGTTTAACTTTTTTAAGTTAATTAACCTTCTTTAACGAATTGAAGTTGACATAAAGCCATGGCGGCATAACGACAGTACATTTGGAAGAATTCCGTAATCTTTTATTTAGGTATAAAGTCGATTTTCTTGTATATACACATTTAGCAATCGATATCGAAATGCTTCAAATCATTAGTTTAACATATTTAAGTTAATTAAACTTATTTAACTCACTGAAGTCTACATAACGCCTTAACGGCATAACGGCAGTGCATTTAGAAGAATTATGTTATCTTATATTTAGGTATAAATTCGACTTTCTTGTATATATTCATTTAGCAGGCGATATCAAAATGCTGCAAACCATTAGTTTAACATATTTAAAATAATTAACCTTCTTTAACGTATTGAATTTGGTACAAAGCCTTTGCGGCATAATGACAGTACATTTGGAAGAATTCCGTAAACTTTTAGTTAGGTATAAAGTCGATTTTCTTGTATATACACATTTAGCAATAGATATCGAAATGCTTCAAATCATTAGTTTAACATATTTAAGTTATTAAACCTTCTTTAACGCACTGAAGTCTACATAAAGTGTTAACGGCATAACGACAGTACATTCGGAAGAATTCCGTAGTCTTATATTTAGGTATGAATTCGATTTTCTTGTATATACATATTTGGCAAGCGATATCGAATTGCTTCAAATCATTAGTTTAACATATTTAAGTTAATTAACCTTCTTTACCGTATTGAAGTTGATATAAAGCCATAACGGCAGTGCATTTGGCAGAATTCCGTAATCTTATATTTAGGTATGTAGTCGAGTTTCTTGTGTTTACACATTTAGCAATCGATATCGAAAATCTTCATATAACTGGTTTAGCATATTTAGGTTAATTAACCTTCTTTAGCTTACTGAAGTTTAAAGAAAGCCATAACGGCATTACGGCAGTATATTTGAGTGAATTCCGTAATCTTTTATTTAGGTATAAAATCGATTTACTTGTATATACACATTTAGCAATCGATATCGAAATGCTTCAACTCATTAGTTTAACATATTTAAGTTAATAAACCTTCTTTAACGATCTGAAGTTGGCATAACGGCAGTGGATGTAGAAGAATTCCGTAATCCTATATTTAGGTATAAAGTCGATTTTCTTGTATATACACATTTAGCTATCGATATCGAAATGCTTCAAATCATTTGTTTAACATATTAAATTAATAAACATTTTTTAGCTTACTAAAGTCTACATAAAGCCATAACGGTATAACGGCAGTGCATTTAGAAGAATTCCGTAATGTTATAATTTTATATTTAGGTATAAAGTCGATTTTCTTGTATATACACATTTAGCAAGCGATATCGAAATGCTTCAAATCCTTAGTTTAACATATTTAAGTTAGTTAACCTTCTTTAACGTATTGAAGTTGATAAAGAGCCACGGCGGCATAACGACAGTACATTTGGAAGAATTCCGTAGTCTTATATTTAGGTATAAAGTCGATTTTCTTGTATATATGCATTAAGCAATCGATATCGAAATGCTTCAAATAACGGGTTTAACATATTTAAGTTAATAAACCTTCTTTAACGAACTGAAGTTAATATAAAGCCATAACGGCATAACGGCAGTGCGTTTGGAAGAATTCCGTAGTCTTATATTTAGGCTTAAAGTCGATTTACTTGTACGTACACATTTTGCAATCGATATCGAAATGATTCAAATAACTGGTTTAGCATGTTTAAGTTAATTAACCTTCTTTATCTTACTGAAGTTTACATAAAGCCATATCGGCCTAACGGCAGTATATTTATATGAATTCCGTTATCTTATATTTAGGTATAAAGTCGATTTTGTTGTACATACACATCTAGCAATCGATATCGAAATGCTTCAAATCATTAGTTTAACATATATAAGTTACTTAACACTCTTTTTCTTGCTGAAGTCTGCAAAAGCCTTAACGGCATAACGGCAGTGAATTTAGAAGAATTACGTAATCTTATATTTAGGTATGAATTCGATTTTCTTGTATTTACATATTTAGCAATCGATATCGAAATGCTTCAAATCATAAGTTTAACACATTTAAGTAAATTATTCCCCTCTATCTTACTGAAGTCTACATAAAGCCTTAACGGCATAACGGCAGTGCGTTTAGAAGAAATCCGTTATCTTATATTTAGGTATAAATTCGATTTTCTTTTATATACACTTTTAGCAAGCGATATCGAAATGCTTCAAATCATAATCCTATATTTAGGTATAAAGTCGATTTTCTTGTATATACATATTTAGCTATCGATATCGAAATGCTTCAAATCATTTCTTTAACATATTAAATTAATAAATATTTTTTAGCTTACTAAAGTCTACATAAAGCCTTAACGGTATAACGGCAGTGCATTTAGAAGAATTCCGTAATGTTATAATTTTATATTTAGGTATAAAGTCGATTTTCTTGTATTTGCACATTTAGCAATCGATATCGAAATGCTTCAAACCATTAGTTTAACATATTTAAAATAATTAACCTTCTTTAACGTATTTAAGTTGATACAAAGCCATGGCGGCATAATGACAGTAGGATTGGAAGAATTCCGTAATCTTATATTAAGGTATAAAGTCAATTTTCTTGTATATACAAATTTAGCAATCGATATCGAAATGCTTTAAATCATTAGTTTAACATATTTAAGTTAATAAGCCTTCTTTAACGCACTGAAGTCTACATAAAGCGTTAACGGCATAACGGCAGTGCATCTAGAAGAATTCCGTTATCTTATATTTAGGTATAAATTCGATTTTCTTGTATATACATATTTGGCAAGCGATATCGAAATACTTCAAATCATCAGTTTAACATATTTAAGTTAGTTAACCTTCTTTAACGTATTGCAGTTGATATAAAGCCATAACGGCAGTGCATTTGGAAGAATTCCGTAATCTTATATTTAGGTATGAACTCGATTTTCTTTTATATACACATTTAGATATCCATATCGAAATGCTTGAAATCATTAGTTTAACAATTGGCTAAATGAGTAGCGACGTCGCATCACATCTACATCAATTTATTCACCTCATCACGCGAGAGAAAACCACACGTTAACGCACATACACGCACATGCACCCAAACGCGATGACTTACTGCAATCTAATTAGAACAAAAGGAATAGAGAAAGCAGGTCGCGCACCTTTCGTTGATACGACGTCGTCCAAGCAACATCGCTTTTCGCAGCCTCTCAGCATCTCGGTTCCGTTCGCTACCCGCATTTAAATATTTAAAGTTTTCACCTTATATTAAGCTAATTTTATAACAACGTTCATTACTGGATATATATATATAAGATATATATATATTTCGGTTTTTTTAAACCGGCTGTTTTCTACTCATCATTAACTTGGAGCTTCTTGATTTAATATATACATTTAAAGTTTTGAACTATTGTTTTCAAACTAATTTCATAATCATAATTGTGAAGTGAAATTCGCAGAAAATAAATTTTATAACGATCTAGAAATTGGTGCGTTTTCTTTTAATTAAAAGTGTGAGTGGCCGATAAGGTGAGTTTTTGTACATGGTCCTTCGAGCCATAAAGAAAGGCACTGTGGCTAAATAAAGTAAAAAAAAAAAATAAGATTTCGAGAAAAAAAAAGGTTACTAAAAATCCTTACGTGTGTGAAAGTGCGGTAATAAAAACCGAAAAGGTAACAAAAAGTGACAAAACTAAATAAAAAAAAAAAGCAAACAACAAAGCAAACATATGTGCCAAAAACCGGTTTTGGATACAGCAAGACAGTGAAAATAAAATATAGTTCATACATATACACATGTACAAGTACTGTGGTACAAAAGTGCATATAAAATACAAAAAAAAAAAAAGATAAATATATAAAGTAAAGTAAAAACATACGTATACATATATAATTACAAATAATTAAAAAATAGAAATTTACAAACATAAATTGCTGCGTCTAGGCCACCACAGAACAACTATAATAAAAATTGAATATTAATAAGTTTTTGAAAAACCATAAATAAATAAAATAAGTAATATAATAAAATAAGAGTTATCCAGTGGGAATAGTGCACACATATTAACCAAAAAAAAAAAAAACTAGAAGTATTCAGTGTTGAGAAAAACTAAATAAAAATAATAAATATAAATATTAAAAATTTATAAAAACCATAAATCGGGCGCGCTCTAATTATAAAAATACCAATAATTATAAAACAAATCGGGCGCGGTCTAACAAAAAAACAAAAAATAGCAAAATCATAACTTAAATCGGGCGCGATATAATAAGAAAAAAAAACCAACATAACAACAAACGCATAACTACATGCATACATACTCTACAAAGGAGGAAACGGGAGCAAGAGGACACTAAGCAAGAAGGAAATTAGGAAAGAGACACTAAACAAAGGAGGAAATTAGGAAAGGAACACTAAACACAGGCGGAAACCGAAAGCGGATAATATTCCTAAAATTAAGAAATACATACATATATGTACTATATTCTCCCCAAAACCCCCTTGAGGCGAGACAAAGTAAGTCGTTTCCATTTTTTATGCCCATATGTAAATATGTATGATATCATACGGTTTTATCAAATATAAAACCTATGTATATAATCCGTTTGATCAATTTCTAAACGGAAACAAAATACAGTTGAAAAAATATATCATCCATATATTTTTATAAATACAAAGGAAATCATTTACTGCCTTCAGAGCTTACCCTTGTGTATACAAACACACCGACTACAACAAAACAAACATATTATATTCAAGCATTTACTTGCAAATCTTCCTAGCAATACCCCTTCTGTTTCTTCAAACAGTAAGCAGGATTGCATAAAATAGGTAAGCGAAAGGCATAAAAGCAAAATTTCCAATGCGAGAATAAATACAAACATACATATTTACATATGCACTTACCCAAAGCATACTTAAAATACATAAATGCAACAAACATAAATCTGTACTTACAAACTCATACGAACAAATTAATATTAATATTAATATATATTAACATTAATATATTGAAGCATATACCTGCTAATCCGCAAGTGCAGAGGTTAATGACCTGCACATTGTTCATTTTCTTTTCGCGCTAAATTCTGATCGCGCAAATATAAGCACATATGTATATACTTATATGATATACGTACTGTATACATATAATTGGTATTCATTTTGCATACGCTACATACCCTGATTAGGGGGTATATCCGAAACAAAAAAAACTATAAAAAATCTTAAATTATTAGAAGCTGCGGTAATAGCTAATTACAAAAAATAAGCGGTGCGGAATTTTAACAAAAAAAAAAATAATAAATAATAAAGTCTTATTAACGACAAATAAATTAGTACATACTTATATAGTACGTACTCTAAGCCCGTATAGGCAAATATAATTTAACAATATCTCCTTGTTCTTTGTATTACAAAAACAAGCGGGATTAAATATTTATTGAAATTTAGTACAGCATATGCACGTCAATACGCACATAGCGGGCACATATATGTACAAAGGTTATTGACCTCCTATACCGTCTGTACGAGTACTTATATACAAGGACATACGGATAAATCCGTAATATAAAATATATAAAAATAAATATAAAATCGCAACTATTTAAATACAATTTAAATACAATAGTGCGGTTAACAAAAACAATTTACGCGTATTTTAGTAAATTTACGGGAATAACAACTCTTATTTACTTAAAAGAGTTTTCGGTTTTCGGTATTTATCAGAAATATCTCATCAAATTTTAATTCTAAATTCTTATTTATTCTAAATGAGCACAGATTCAAAAGAATCTAAATCAGGTCAGTTTCTTACCATTCCAAAAATGGCTGACGACGATAAACAAAGCACACCTGCAGAAGCTACACGCTCTAAGCACGGTGCGAAGCAAAAGAGATCAAAAGATCATATAATATCGAAATTTATCACTGAAAGTGATAGCTTTATAAGATATTGCATGAGGTTTCAAGCTTCCCCTATTACTGACATTACGGAATCAGTTTTAAATATATAATTAGAAAGTGTTAACAGTCTATGGGCACGCCTTCTGGCAGCGTACGATACAGTACTAGATACTGACGACGCAGAACTCCCAGAAAACACAAAAGCTTCGGCAACAGCCAAGTGTGATAACTGCCGAGATCAGTACGAGTTGACAAAGGGAATGATAACTGAACAAATAAGTTTAGTAAGGCCAAGTAGAGCCACTACTCCCCCTCCCAGAGTAGTTACAACACAAAAGGAAGACCTAGATAAAGGCATGTACCTAAAGGTACCAGCTTGTGATACTGAAGTTTTCAATGGATGTTATGACCAGTGGCCGTCCTTCCGGGACATGTTCACTGCTGTTTATATAAACCATCCTAAACTTTCACAAGCACAAAAGCTATACCATCTCAGGTATAAAACAAAAGGGGAAGCAGGCAGTATCGTCAAGCAATTCGCTTTAAATGACGAAAATTTTAAACTGGCTTGGGAAGCACTTGTTGAAAGGTACGAAAATGAAAGGGTTATGATAGAAAACCCAATAAAAACTTTATTGCATTTGCCAAAAATCCAACAAGAAACTAGCCAGGAATTTCAAAACTTACACTCCACAGTGACAAATTGTCTATCAGTGCTAAAAACACAAAGTGTCTCCACAGAATCGTGGGACCCTATTATAGTAACCATTTGCGCAGAAACACTGCCTGATGCTGCTCTACTACGATGGGAACAATCTCTAGTGGAAAGAAAAATAATGCCCACCTGGCAACAGATGAAAACATTCCTCACTGCTCAATACGAGATAGCTGAGCGAATAGACAAAAAAACTATAAAGCCAAAAAGTCATCAAAGTGACTCAAGTAAAAACGTGTTCAAACCCCAAGCCAGTAATAACATACAATATAATAGACACGTCAATAAAAGTCACACATTCGTGTCAAATCAAAGTAGTCAATGGCAATCATTGTGTGAACTCTGTAAGGGAGCTCATAAATTAAGATCTTGCGAGAGATTCAAAAAACTATCCGTTTCAGATAGAAACAATCTGGTCCGTCAACACAAACTTTGCATAAACTGTCTGTCGAATTCTCATATGACAAAAGACTGTGAAAGCAAATTCAATTGTGTATACTGTCAACGAAGACATCACTCATTGCTTCATGTTACCAATTTTCAAAATGCGAAGAAAAATCCATTTCAAAAAACCACGGGGTTAGTCGCTACAACTACATCAAGTAATACGAAACCTCAAATCCCGAAAAAAGGGAAGAACAACCATGTTGCTCTAAAGCAGCAAAAATTCAAGCGCTTCATTCAGAAAATGAAAGCAAAATTCTTTTACCCACTGCGGTCATCACCATTGAACATAAAGGTGATTTATTCAAACTAAGAGCGTTAATAGATCAAGGCTCTCAAAGATCCTTCATATCATCAAAGGTTCAAAATCGGCTAAAATTGCCAATAAAACATTCCAATTTTCAAATTTCGGGAATGGGCGGAAGAATTATTCAAAATTCTAATAAAATATGCCCAATCACCATAGTTTCTCCAAATGCGGATATACGAATAGATGCACAAGCCATCGTTCTACCGCAACTTACAAATTTGCTTCCAAGCTATGAAGTAAATAAAATACATTGGGAAAAATGCTCACATCTCAAGTTAGCAGATCCCAACTGTCATACCCCATCACAAATCGACATCTTATTAGGCAGTGACTTAATACCTCAAATAATTCTTGAAGGTATAGAGAAAATCTCCAATAAATTGTTAGCCCAAAATACAATCTTTGGGTGGATTATAAGTGGCCAAGTCACTGAGAAAATAAATTCTTTCACAACACAAGTGGAAGATATCACAAACGAATACTTAAATAATGAACTTAAAAAATTCTGGGAAGTGGAAGAAGTACCCCAGAGTACCAAACTTTCAGAAGAAGACCAGGCATGTGAAGCCTATTACCAGTCCACAACAACAAGAAACGAACATGGTCGTTATGTTGTGCGACTGCCATTCAAATCCACCTTTCCAGAAACTATAGCTCTAGGCCACTCTAGAATCTCAGCAGTCCAGCAATTCCTAAGCATGGAAAAAAGCCTGACGAAGAAAAATGAGCTAAAATCAGCATATGATAATGTGATGGAGGAATATCTTGACCTCAATCATATGGAAGAAACCGTACCATATGAAAAGATATCCAAAGGTAGATATTTATCTTTTTACCTTCCACATCAAGGGGTAATAAGACCAGAAAAAATCACAACAAAAGTACGAGTGGTGTTCAATGCCTCAAAGTGTACGAGCTCAGGCAAATCACTCAATGATGTATTATACACAGGGCCAACATTACAACCTGATCTCATGTTGCTAATACTAAATTGGCGCATGTTTAAATACGTTTTTAACGGGGATGTTGAGAAAATGTATAGGCAAATTCTGGTGCATGAAGATGACCAGGATTTCCAACGCATAGTCTTCCGCAATTCAATTAATAGTCCAATTAGCGACTACAAACTTAAAACAGTTACCTTTGGCATCAACTGCGCACCCTATTTAGCCATTAGGACGTTACATGAAGTTGCAAAAACTTGTGAAACAAATTTACCTTTAGCAACTTCTGTGTTGCAAACTCAAACATATGTGGATGACATTTTATCAGGTAGCCACAGTATACCAATAGCGTGCGAATCATTATCTCAAGTGATCAAAGCACTAAATTCAGCAGGTTTTCCCCTAAAGAAAATAACCTCAAATCATCCCGAAATAATCAGAGATATAAAAAAGGAAGACTTATTAGATACTGACTTCCTCAAATTCGAAAAAGCTAGTACAACAAAAACACTAGGGATTCAATGGAATGCGATAACAGATCAATTCTCATATACAATTGAGTCAATATCTGCAATGTCCGCCATTACAAAACGACAAATCCTTTCCTCGGTGGCAAAACTGTTCGACCCCGCAGGATGGCTTTCGCCAATAATGATTCAAGCTAAAATTCTCATTCAAGAATTGTGGCAAGATGGCACTGAATGGGATGAACAGGTAAAACCTTTACGTTTAACAAAATGGGTTCAATTTGCTAATAATCTACATACTATATCAGAAATTCGAATCCCTCGATGGGTAAATTTCACCCCTAACATTAACACAGAATTACACGGTTTCTGTGATGCCTCTGAAAAGGCTTATTGCGCAACAGTCTACATACGCACTCAGTATGATAGCAAAATAACTTCACATCTTTTGGTAGCCAAAGCCAAAGTTGCACCTTTGAAGACACTAAGCCTGCCACGGCTTGAACTAAATGGTGCTCTTCTGTTAGCAAAATTAATTTCAATAGTTCAAACCCATCTAAAATTAAACGATCACAAAATGTATCTCTGGTCAGACTCAGAAATAGTTCTAGCATGGTTGGAAAAACCACCCTATACTTGGAAGACATATGTATCCAATCGCATATCACAAATCTTAGACTTAGTTGGCTCAGCAAAATGGCAACATGTTGCAAGTGCAGATAACCCGGCGGATCTGGGGACAAGAGGTTGCAAACCACTTCACCTCACCAGCACTACACTCTGGTGGAACGGTCCCACATGGCTAACAGAATCACAAGAATTCTGGCCAAAGTCTCCTGCTCGGAATATCATACCTCCGGAAAGTCGGAAAATAGAAAATTTTCATATCACTCCAGAAGAGGATGATATTCTCCAAAGATTTTCCTCATTTCCTCGAGCACTAAGGGTAGTCGCTTATATGCACAAATTCATCCATAAACTTAAACAAAAGGTGAAAAGGATATCAAACGATCCTGACATACAACTAACATATTCCGACTTGCAACATGCCAAGGTCAGTCTAATCTTGTATACACAAACTCGCTATTTCAGCGAAGAGAAATCAAAGTTGCTTGAAAAGCGACCTCTCGAAAAGGGAAGCTCACTTCTCGTGTTAAACCCATTCCTGGACGCTAAGGGATTACTACGGGCAAATGGAAGACTAGCCAACTCCAGCCTTAGTTACAATGAACGACATCCCATCATTATCCCAGAGAAATCCCGTTTTGCCTACTTATTTCTAATATATCTCCACCAGCTTACAATGCATGGTGAGCATCGCTTGATGCAACAAATTGTCCGGCAAGAGTTTTATGTACCGCGACTAAAGCCACAAATTAAAAGAACCATTTTTATGTGTAAACAGTGTACTATGTACAAGCACAAGATGCGTACGCAGATCATGGCAGCCCTACCACCTGAACGCTGCAACTACGCTTTACCCTTTACCATCACTGGGGTTGATTTTGCTGGACCTTTCCAGATAAAGGCCTCAATGCTAAGGTCTTCCTCATATAGAAAAGGGTATGTGGCTGTCTTTGTATGTTTTACAACAAAGGCAGTACACCTCGAGCTATGTTCGGATCTGACTACTGCGGCTTTTCTTGCAGCATTTGCCCGCTTTGTCGGACGGCGCGGATTTCCTTTAAAAATTATGAGCGACAATGGAAAAAACTTTGTCGGAGCTCAAAGAGCCACGGAAAAGGAGTTTTTACAATTCATGAAAGAAGTTTCCCCGAAATTGTCAGAAAATATGCACCCCAAGGGATCGATTGGCAATTCATACCCCCATGTTCTCCACACATGGGCGGACTCTGGGAATCAGCAGTAAAGAGCTTTAAGTCCCATTTAAAGAAAACGGCTGGTAACCATAAATTCAATTATGAGGAGTTTACTACATTACTCACTCGTATCGAAGCCGTACTAAACTCTAGACCTATCTCACCACTCTCGCAAGATCCCTCCGACTTCACAGCCTTAACCCCAGGGCATTTTCTCAAAGGAGCACCCATTCTGGCCATACCTGAGCCAGACGTGGAGTCGCTATCCTTATCGCACAGATGGGAGCGAATTAAAATCCTCCATCATGATTTCAGCCGCCGATGGAAGGAAGACTACATAAAGGACCTTCACAAGAGATACCCGTGGAAAACTCAAGAAAAGGCACCAAAGCTTGGAGACTGCGTCCTTATACAAGATGATTGTCTCCCTCCTACGGAATGGCGACTCGGCCGCATAAAACAACTTCATTACGGTTCCGACGGTCATGTTCGAGTAGTTGATCTCCGCACTCAAACCGGAACACTAACCAGACCGCTCGTAAAATTATGCTTTCTACCAACCGCCGAAGATAAAGAAACGTAAAACCGAAACCGCAATAATAAATCAATAAATCGTTAAAACATATAACCGCTTACCAAATCGAAACCTCGAATAACATTAATGACACAAAGACTTAACATAAATGTCTGATAAAAAAAGACATCCTATTCATACCACATATCGTGGCACAAAAGTCCATATTATTGTAAATTTCACAATACATTTCTAATATCATAATTTCTCTCACAGAGTAATATGGACGTGGATATGGCATCATCGTCAACGCCAACCATGCGTTCGGCAATTTCCGCCCCTCGCGCTGAAGCTGCTCCAATAGCAGCACCCCGGACCAACACTGCACCGGCAGCGCCTCGAACAACAACAGACTCCACCGCGACAGCGTCTCCGCGTCAAAGCACGCCAGCATTACCAGCGAATTTGCAACTCATTCGTTGTCCTTTATGCCGCCGCCCTCATCGGCTATCGCACTGCGGTATATTCAAAGGCATGCCGCCGATGCAACGCCAGCAGGTGGCACAGGCGCACGGGTATTGCCTGAATTGTCTGGCAACTTCCCACGCAACTCAGGAGTGCCCATCACCTAATCGTTGCCAAATCTGTGTGCGGGCTCATCATACGATGCTGCATCGCATTCCCAGACGCGACTCCCGGCGCCCACCGGCTCCTCGCACCAGTGGAAACGTCAGGTGTTCCCAAAGGACTCCTGTGACGGCATACCGCCGCCGCGGACCCTCTGCAGCAGAATCCCGTCTTTGGCGCCATAACCAGGCAGCATCAACACGACGCCATCAGCTTAGGCCGCAATCCCGCCGGTCAACAGGTCTCAGCAGCGTGGTAGCAACGCTCCAGCAGCTACAGCGGCTTCTAGGCTAAATACTCGCCTAGGGGGGCCGGGATGGCTAAATGAGTAGCGACGTCGCATCACATCTACATCAATTTATTCACCTCATCACGCGAGAGAAAACCACACGTTAACACACATACACGCACATGCACCCAAACGCGATGACTTACTGCAATCTAATTAGAACAAAAGGAATAGAGAAAGCAGGTCGCGCACCTTTCGTTGATACGACGTCGTCCAAGCAACATCGCTTTTCGCAGCCTCTCAGCATCTCGGTTCCGTCCGCTACCCGCATTTAAATACTTAAAGTTTTCACCTGATATTAAGCTAATTTTATAACAACGTTCATTACTGGATATATATATATAAGATATATATATATTTCGGTTTTTTTAAACCGGCTGTTTTCTACTCATCATTAACTTGGAGCTTCTTGATTTAATATATACATTTAAAGTTTTGAACTATTGTTTTCAAACTAATTTCATAATCATAATTGTGAAGTGAAATTCGCAGAAAATAAATTTTATAACGATCTAGAAATTGGTGCGTTTCCTTTTAATTAAAAGTGTGAGTGGCCGATAAGGTGAGTTTTTGTACAACAATATTAAGTTAATAAACATTTTTTAGCTTACTGAAGTCTACATAAAGCCTTAGCGGTATAACGGCAGTGCATTAAGAAAAATTCCGTAATGTTATAATTTTATATTTAGGTATAAATTCGATTTTCTTGTATATACACATTTAGCAAGCGATATCGAAATGCTTCAAATCATTAGTTTAACATATTTAAGTTAATTAACCTTCTTTAACGTATTGAAGTTGATAAAGAGCCATGGCGGCATAACGACAGTACATTTGGAAGAATTCCGTAGCCTTATATTTAGGTATAAATTCGATTTTCTTGTATATCTGCATTAAGCAATCGATACCGAAATGCTTCAAATAACTGGTTTAACATATTTGAGGTAATAAACCTACTTTAACGACCAGAAGTTAACATAAAGCCATAACGGCATAACGGCAGTGCATGTAGAAGAATTCCGTAATCTTATATTTAGGTATAAAGTCGATTTTCTTGTATATACACATTTGGATATCGATATCGGAATGCTTCAAATCATTAGTTTAACATATTAAGTAAATAAACATTTTTTAGCTTACTGAAGTCTACATAAATCCTTAACGGTATAACGGCAGTGCATTTAGAAGAATTACGTTATCTTATATTTAGGTATAAAGTCGATTTTCTTGTATATACTCATTTAGAAATCGATATCTAAATGGTTCAAATCATTAGTTTAACATATTAAAGTTAACAAACCTACTTTAACGCACTGAAGTTAACACAAAGCCATGGCGGCATAACGGCAGTGCATGTAGAAGAATTCCGTAATCTTATATTTAGCTATAAATTCGCTTTTTTGTATATACACATTTAGCAGTCGATATCTAAATGCCTCAAATCATTAGTTTAACATATTTAAGTTAATTAACCCTTTTTAACGTATTGAAGTTGATATAAAGCCATGGCGGCATAACGACAGTACATTCGGAAGAATTCCGTAATCTTATATTTAGGTATAAAGTCAATTTTCTTGTATATATGCATTAAGCAATCGATATCGAAATGCTTCAAATAACTGGTTTAACATGTTTAAGTTAATAAACCTTCTTTAACTAACTGAAGTTAACATAAAGCCATAACGGTATAACGTCAGTGCATTTGGAAGAATTCCGTAAACTTATATTTAGGTATAAAGTCGATTTTGTTGTATATATGCATTTAGCAATCGATTTCGAAAATCTTCAAATCATTAGTTTAACATATTTAAGTTAATTAACCTTCTTTAACGTATTAAAGGTGATATAAAGCCATGGCGGCATAACGACAGTACATTTGGAAGGATTCCGTAATCTTATATTTAGGTATAAAGTCGATTTTTTTGTATATATGCATTTAGCAATCGATATCGAAATGCTTCAAATAACTCGTTTAACATATTTGAGGTAATAAACCTACTTTAACGAAAAGAAGTTAACATAAAGCCATAACGGCATAACGGCAGTGCATGTAGAAGAATTCCGTAATCTTATATTTAGGTATAAAATCGATTTTCTTGTATGTACACATTTGGATATCGATATCGGAATGCTTCAAATCATTAGTTTAACATATTAAGTTAATAAACATTTTTTAGCTTACTGAAGTCTACATAAATCCTTAACGGTATAACGGCAGTGCATTTAGAAGAATTCCGTAAACTTAAATTTGGGTATAAAGTCGATTTTCTTGTATATACACATTTAGCAATTGATATCGAAATGTTTCAAAGCATTAGTTTAACATATTTAAGTTAATTAACCTTCTTTAACGTATTAAAGGTGATATAAAGCCATGGTGGCATAACGACAGTACATGTGGAAGAATTCCGTAATCTTAGATTTAGGTATAAAGTCAATTTTCTTGTATATACACGTTTTGCAATCGTTATCACAATGCTTCAAATAACTGGTTTAGCATATTTAAGTTAATTAACCTTCTTTAACGTAATGAAGGTTATATAAAGCCATGGCGGCATAATGACAGTGCATGTAGAAGAATTCCGTAATCTTATATTTAGGTATATAGTCGATTTTCTTGTATTTACACATTTAGCAATCGATATCGAAAATCTTCAAATCATTAGTTAAACATATATAAGTTAATTAACCTTCTTAAACGTAATGAAGGTGATATAAAGCCATAAGGGAAGTATGTTTGGGAGAATTCCGTAATCGTTTACTTAGGTATAAAATCGATTTTCTTGTACATACACACTTAGCAATCAATATCGAAATGCTTCAAATCATTAGTGAAGCATATTTAAGTAAACTAACCTTCTTTAATGTACTGAAATTTATATAAATCCATAACGGCGTAACGGTAGTGTATTTCGATGAATTCCGTAATCTTATATTTAGGTGTAAAGTAGATTTTGTTGTATATACACATTTAGCAATCGATATCGAAAAGCTTCCAATAATTAGTTTAATATATTTAAGTTAATTATCCTTCTATAAGATATTAAAGTTGATATAAAGCCTTGGCGGCATAACGACAGTACATTTGGAAGAATTCGAATCTCATAATTAGGTTTAATATTTTTTGTATTATGCATTTACAATCGATAAGAAATCTAAATAAACGTGGCACATTAGTCAACTATTTAAGAATTGAATTCTAAATAAGGTATAAGCAGTCATTTAGTATAATCCTAACTCGATATAGTTCAAAACATTTTTATTAGTTTGAAATATTTACGAAAGTTAAACATAAATTAACAGTAAGAATAGCATTTTGAAATTCCAATCTTCATAAATCTTAAGGTATAACGTTGTATTTAAATTTGATGATTGAATGTTCAAATCATTGTTTAAATATAATAAATAAACATTTTAAAGTTCAAATCTTAAATACATATTAACGGCAAGCTTTTAAAGAATAAGTTATCATAACTGGCGAAAATTATTGATATAAAATTCAAACTATTAATTGCTCAAATCATTTTGTATATAAAGTTAACAACCATTTAACGACTGAAGTATAGTTAACAATTTAAGTAATTAACCCTTTGAAGAATTCGTAATATAAATGAGGCATAACGACTTCTTTTAGCATTAGAATCTATATTAAATGCTTCAAATAATTTGTTTAACATATTTAAGTTAATAAACCTTCTTTAACTAACTGTAGTTAACATAAAGCCATAACGGTATAACGTCAGTGCATTTGGAATAATTCCATAAACTTATATTTAGGTATAAAGTCGATTTTGTTGTATATATGCATTTAGCAATCGATTTCGAAAATCTTCAAATCAGTAGTTTAACATATTAAGTTAATAAACATTTTTTAGCTTACTGAAGTCTACATAAATCCTTAACGGTATAACGGCAGTGCAGTTAGAAGAATTCCGTAAACTTAAATTTGGGTATAAAGTCGATTTTCTTGTATATACACATTTAGCAATTGATATCGAAATGTTTCAAAGCATTAGTTTAACATATTTAAGTTAATTAACCTTCTTTAACGTATTAAAGGTGATATAAAGCCATGGTGGCATAACGACAGTACATGTGGAAGAATTCCGTAATCTTAGATTTAGGTATAAAGTCGATTTTCTTGTATATATACATTTCGCAATCAATATCGAAATGCTTCAGATAACTGGTTTAACATACTTAAGTTAATAAACCTCCTTTAGCGAACTGAAGTTGACAAAAAGCCATAACGGCACTGCATTTGGAAAAGTTCCGTAATCTTATATTTAGGCATAAAGTCAATTTTCTTGTATATACACGTTTTGCAATCGATATCAAAATGCTTCAAATAACTGGTTTAGCATATTTAAGTTAATTAACCTTCTTTAACGTAATGAAGGTTATATAAAGCCATGGCGGCATAATGACAGTGCATGTAGAAGAATTCCGTAATCTTATATTTAGGTATATAGTCGATTTTCTTGTATTTACACATTTAGCAATCGATATCGAAAATCTTCAAATCATTAATTAAACATATATAAATTAATTAACCTTCTTTAACCTAATGAAGGTGATATAAAGCCATAAGGAAGTATGTTTGGGAGAATTCCGTAATCGTTTACTTAGGTACAAAATCGATTTTCTTGTACATACACACTTAGCAATCAATATCGAAATGCTTCAAATCATTAGTGAAGCATATTTAAGTAAACTAACCTTCTTTAATGTACTGAAATTTATATAAATCCATAACGGCGTAACGGTAGTGTATTTCGATGAATTCCGTAATCTTATATTTAGGTGTAAAGTAGATTTTGTTGTATATACACATTTAGCAATCGATATCGAAAAGCTTCCAATAATTAGTTTAACATATTTAAGTTAATTATCCTTCTATAAGATATTAAAGTTGATATAAAGCCTTGGCGGCATAACGACAGTACATTTGGAAGAATTCCGTAATCTCATATTTAGGTATAAAGTCGATTTTTTTGTATATATGCATTTAGCAATCGATATCGAAATGCTTCAAATAACTGGTGTAACATATTTGAGGTATTAAACCTACTTTAACGAACAGAAGTTAACATAAAGCCATAACGGCATAACGGCAGTGCATGTAGAAGAATTCCGTAATCTTATATTTAGATATAAAGTCGATTTTCTTGTATGTACACATTTGGATATCGATATCGGAATGCTTCAAATCATTAGTTTAACATATTAAGTAAATAAACATTTTTTAGCTTACTGAAGTCTACATAAATCCTTAACGGTATAACGGCAGTGCATTTAGAAGAATTACGTTATCTTATATTTAGGTATAAAGTCGATTTTATTGTATATACTCATTTAGAAATCGATATCTAAATGGTTCAAATCATTAGTTTAACATATTAAAGGTAACAAACCTACTTTAACGCACTGAAGTTAACACAAAGCCATGGCGGCATAACGGCAGTGCATGTAGAAGAATTCCGTAATCTTATATTTAGCTATAAATTCGCTTTTTTGTATATACACATTTAGCAGTCGATATCTAAATGCCTCAAATCATTAGTTTAACATATTTAAGTTAATTAACCCTTTTTAACGTATTGAAGTTGATATAAAGCCATGGCGGCATAACGACAGTACATTCGGAAGAATTCCGTAATCTTATATTTAGGTATAAAGTCAATTATCTTGTATATATGCATTAAGCAATCGATATCGAAATGCTTCAAATAACTGGTTTAACATATTTAAGTTAATAAACCTTCTTTAACTAACTGAAGTTAACATAAAGCCATAACGGTATAACGTCAGTGCAAGTGGAAGAATTCCGTAAACTTATATTTAGGTAAAAAGTCGATTTTCTTGTATATACACATTTAGCAATCGATATCGAAATGCGTCAAATCATTAGTTCAACATATTTAAGTTAATAAACCTTCTTTAACGTATTGAAGTTGATATAAAGCCATGGCGGCATAACGACAGTGCATGTAGAAGAATTCCGTTATCTAATATTTAGGTATAAAGTCGATTTTCTTGTATATACACATTTAGCAATCGATAACGAAATGCTTCAAATCATTAGTTTAACATATTTAAGTTAATTTACATTGTTTATCTTACTGAAGTTTACATAAAGCCATAACGGTATAACGACAGTGCATTTAGAAGAATTCCGTAATCTTATATTTAGGTAAAAAGTCGATTTTGTTGTATATACACATTTAGCAATCGATATCGAAATGCTTCAACTCATTAGTTTAATATGTTTAAGTTAGTTAACCTTCTTTAACCTATTGAAGTTGATATAAAGCTATGGCGGCATAACGACAATACATTTGGAAGAATTCTGTAATCTAATATTTAGGTATAAAGTCGAATTTCTTGTATATATGCATTAAGAAATCGATTTCGAAATGCTTCAAATATCTGGTTTAACATATTTAAATTAATAAACCTTCTTTTATGAACTGAAGTTAACATAAAGCCATAAATGCAAAACGGCAGTGCATTGAGAAGAACTCCGTTATCTTATATTTAGGTATAAAGAAGATTTTCTTCTATATACACATTAAGCAATCGATATCGAAATGGTTCAAATCATTAGCTTAACATATTTGAGATAATAAACCTTCTTTACATCAGTCTTCGACTATCTCTCTCATTGAGCGGACGTGTTTTCTAATCGCGGTTTTTCTTTTGTGCTTTACGCTTTATTCGCATATTCATTTTGCATATAAGTACACGTGTTTCCATTTTACCTTGATCGTACGGTTACTCGCGTAAAAAACAGTGCATATTAGTGAAAATTTGATGCATTATGGCCCCAGGGCCTCCAAACCTCGGGGAAAATAGGTTTGCTTTGCTTGCCTCTAGCCCCAACCCCAAAAGGAAAAAACTAACGTACAAACCACTTGATAATTTTCCAGAACTGCCTCAAATAAAAAAAGATTGCTCAAAGTTTATTCTAGTATCTGCAGTAGATTCGAATAAAACTCTTTCCAAGTACTCTTGTTTCGCTGTGCAAAAAGCTTGGAATCAATAAGTAAGGAAATTTTATCCATCACCGAATTACGTGATGGAAATCTACTCTTACTCGTTAAAAATCGGAAGATCGCCGAAAAATTTCTAACAATAAAGAAACTAAATGGAATTTGTGATATTAAAGTGAAATTACATGACAATCTGAATTGCTCTAAAGGCACAATTTACGCCCCATTCCTAAACGACATTTCAGAAGAAGAAATTGTTGACAATTTGAAAGATCAGGGCGTTACTTCCGTCTATAAATTCACTAAAAATCTAGAAGGCAAACAAAGACCTAGTGGAGTGGTACTTCTTTCATTTGACCTCTACAAACTTTCAGAAAAAATAGAAGTCTCATGGCGCACATTGCGGATTAGAGCATATTTCCCTAACCCCATGAGGTGTAAAAGTTGCCAGCTTCTAGGCCACACAACGAAACGTTGCAACAACAACCCAGCCTGCGATATGTGCAATTTCCCTCCTCATCTCCCCACGCCATGCATCCGCACCTTTTGTGCAAATTGCTCAGACGATCATCCTTCCTCTTCACGCTCCTGTCCTAAATACCTACAATCCAAAAATATTCTAAAAATAAAAATTGTAAACAAATGCTCAATGCGAGAAGCACTAAGGCTCTACAAACAACAATTACCCCCGACCCCCGCTAACACTTCTTTCGCATCTGTTACAAAAGAAAACACAAATAAGCAAATAACAAACGTGATTCCCCACCCCTCATCATCTCCTCCCCTATCACTCTCCATTGACACTGCACTAAAAACCCCAACAGCTTATCCTCTTCCAGAACTAAAGCAAACCACGAAAAAAAACAAAAATAATTTCGTAATTGATAACCATCTAAACTCTACAAATGTAACTACAAAAGAAACAACAAAAAACCTACCTAACCTAACGCTTACCCAAACAAAAACAATCCCAACCACAATAAGCATACCACCCACTCCTAAAATATCCACAACAGATTCTCTTAACTTCCTAACTCTCCCTCTCTCTACAGACAATATCAACCTCTCTCTACATACTTATACAGACATTACCGCACCTCATGAAATTATCTCTTCTGACGATGAAAAACAATAAATCTCATAATTATTCCCCACTTCTTTCTCAATTCTCTCATTTCTAAGATATGTTCAAATTTCTCCAATGGAATATGAACGGATTCTACAACAATTACACCGACCTAGAATTACTCATAAAAGAACATTCTCCAAGTGTTATATCACTACAAGAAACACACCTTTCATTTAATTCCGCAGCTACTGTACCCAAACAATTCGCTGCCTATTTTTCCAACTTAACACAAAATCATACTAGCAAACAAGGTGTTGCTACACTAATAAAAAAAGATTTCCCACACAAACTTCTCCCTACATGTTTTAATATTTCTACAATAGCAGTAGAAATATTTATTGGATTTAAATTAACCATCCTAACAATTTACATTCCCCCACACCAAAACTTTAATATCAAAGAACTACGAGATATAATCGGACCCATCCAAACACCCCTACTTATACTGGGCGATTTCAATGCCTGGAGCCCCCTTTGGGGTTCCACTTGTACTAACCAAAGAGGTAAAATCATAGAAGACCTTGTATTAGCGGAAAACTTGACAATTTTAAACGACGGTTCTCCTACTCATTTCTCTACACATAATTCGTTCACGAATGTAGACCTGGTCATTTGTTCTTCTGCTATCGCCCCCAAACTTAACAGCCAAACTCTAACTGAGCTATATAACAGCGACCACTTTCCCATTATAACTCACTTATCAACCCCCTTTTCCTGTAAAGGGTCGGCTAAGCCAAAATTTCTGTTGGACAAGGCAAATTGGTCGAAATTTCAGCATTTCTGCGAAAATCTTTCTGCTGCAAAACCCATAGACGATAATATAAATAAAGAAACAGCTACGATTACCAAAATAATCAAAACTTCTGCTCACCTCTCTATCCCCCAAACGGGTAAAAAAAGCTTCAAAAATCTTGTGCCTTATTGGTCGACGGAGTTATCTAAACTTAGAGAAGAAAAACAATCACTTTGGTTAATCTACAAAAGAATTCGCTCTATTGATAATCTAATAAAATACAAAAAAGCCAATGCAGTTTTTCGGAAAAATATGAAAGAAGCCAAGAGAGCTAGCTTACAGAAACTTACCGAAGCTATCACTCCGCTAACAAATCCCAAAAAATTATGGGCCGACATAAAAATGCTCTCAGGCTCCTATTCGCAAGTGAATCTTAAATGTATAAACACTCCAAATGGCCCAATTTTCGACTCAAAAGACATAGCTAATCATTTCGCCTCTGTTTGGTCCGACTATTCGAACGATTCAAACTTCCACCACTCGTTTGTATCAAACAAGAATGCACTTCTCAGACGAAGGTACAGTAAAGATCTCTCACCTTCATCTATTATCGATTCAAACATAACCATCGCAGAATTCGATTTCACTTTATCTTCAATGTCAGGCAAGACTCCCGGTGCAGACAGGATTTCATATCCCATGCTAAAAAACTGTCCTTTAAGTCTCAAAAATAGAATTATCAAATTGTACAACAATATTTTGAGTCAAGGTGTCTACCCTCAAAGCTGGAAAAATGCGGTGATAGTAGCAATTCCCAAATCCAATGTAGTGTCTACCGATGTTCTTGGTTACAGGCCAATATCACTACTCTGTTGCATGGGCAAACTACTAGAAAAAATCATATCAAAACGAATCTCGTGGTTCGCATTAAATAAAAACCTTCTCAGTCAAAACCAAGTGGCTTTCAAGGCAGGGCAAGGCACTATGGATGCTTTACTCTATTTTGATGATTTCGCCAAAACTGCTTTATCGAAAAGAAACCACATATCCACTCTCAGTTTGGATTTCGAAAAAGCTTTCGACAGAGTTGGTTCTCATGTTATTCTACGACAGCTTGAGAAGTGGCAAATTGGTGAAAAAATATTTAACTTTATTAAATCTTTCTTAACCAATCGGAAATTCATGACTAAAATCAACAACAATTTCTCGAACACGTACAATATGTACAATGGAATCCCACAAGGATCACCATTGTCTGTCATACTATTTGTAATCGCATTTAACGAAATCAGTACGATAATCTCTAAATATAAACTCATTTCGCATATTATTTATGCTGATGATGTGCTGATCTTCTCCAAACAAAATAATCTAAATACTGTAAAAAATACTTTCTTAAAAATCCTTACTGATATTTCAAATTGGTCCAATTGTTCAGGTGCGAATATTTCTATAAATAAATGCAAACTATTCCATATTTGTAGAAAACACAAATGTAATAACTTCAATCTAAGTTATAATAATGTAAATATTGTAAATACTACTAGTCTTAAATTCCTAGGTTTAATATTCGATAAGAGACTTACTTTTAAGGAACATTGTACAAATCTACGTAAGCAACTAATTTCTAGGCTTAATATAATTAAGTATCTATCATCAAAATACTGTTTAATTCACATTTCTTCTCTCATCAATATTACAAGAGCTTTAATTTTATCTAAGATTGATTATGGTCTCCCTATCTACGGCAATTGTGCCAAAAGCAACATAAAGCAAATTTTCGCACCATATCATGCAGCTGTTAGAAGAAGTATTCGGGCATTCTCAACATCACCAATAAAGTTCATATTAACGGAAGCCGGACTCCCAGCCATTGAGGAAAGAGTTTTACATACTTCGCAAAAGCTTATTCCAAAACTACTATTATGTAATAATAAGCTTTTGTATGGTATAGTAAAAGCCAAATGGACCGACGATACAAACTCCAATACTTCTTCCACTATTTCTAAATGCATTAAATTAGCCAAGGATCTAGATATTACAACTACACCGGAGGAAAAGTCTATCTCTTTTGCCCCATCATGGCTACTCAAAGATTCTTCGTTCGAGCTACATCTCCAAAAACATCATAAAAAGAACACCAACTTCAGGGTATATCAAAGTTTGCTCAAAGAGCTCATTGTACAACACTACGTAGATTGGAAACTCATTTTTACTGACGCTTCGAAGGCCGACTTCTACACGTCTTTTGCTATTGTTGATAACGGTGGAAATACGTTAAAAGCTGGTCACCTGCCCAATTACAGCTCAGTATATACCGCAGAGGCAGCAGCAATCTATAATGCGCTATCCCTAATACAAACCTCTAACTTAAAAACACTAATATGTACTGATAGCAAGTCTACAATCTCAGCTCTCCTAAATACATCCAACAAATCATACCTCATTGCGAAAATTAGAAACATACTAATTGGGAACCCAAACATAAAAGTTATGTGGATCCCTGGACACGCCGGTATTACCGGAAACGAGTGGGCCGATCAAAACGCCAAATTGGCGGCAAAACAGCCATTGATTGTTTTCAACTATATCGAAAAAAATGATATAAACCATTTAATCGCTTCAAAACAAAAAGCCATAAAAGTTAATGCTTGGAAGAATGTGCAACACCACTACGCCATCTGCAACCAAGAGGGGAAAAAACCTACTTATCCGCCATCAGGCCGTTGTCAAGATATAAAAGCCTTCGTTCGACTTCGTCTTGGTCATACGTCATTAACGCATTCCCATTTATTAAATGGAAACCGTATTTCATCCTGCCCATATTGTAACTCGTCGTCCTTAACCATAACACATCTACCGGATGAATGCCCCTTCTTCAATTCAGCAAGGACCAGTATACTTCAGAATAATAAAGCCCTTGATCTATTAAAAGTAACATCTATTGTAAACATCACTAAAATTTGTGAATTCCTATCTCATACAAAGTTAAAGAAATATATTTAAGTTATCCTCCCTTTTTAAATTTAATTATAACATATAATTTTTAGTACATAAAAACATATTGCTTGTAAATATTTAATAAATGGAAGGTTCCATCTTTATTATCTAAGTCTTTTATAATTAAGCCGTGAGCTGAAAGCCTCTGTAGCTAGTGCTCCTTATATTTAATGTATAATAATAATTGTATTATTATTTTACAAATAATAAATAAATAAATAAATATTTAGGTATAAAGTCGATTTTGTTGTATATATGCATTTAGCAATCGATTTCGAAAATCTTCAAATCATTAGTTTAACATATTTAAGTTAATAAAGCTTCTTTAACGCACTGAAGTCCACACAAAGGCTTAACGGCATAACGGCAGTGCATTTAGAAGAATTCCGTTATCTTATATTTAGGTATAAATTCGACTTTCTTGTATATATTCATTTAGCAAGCGATATCAAAATGCTTCAAACCATTAGTTTAACATATTTAAAATAATTAACCTTCTTTAACGTATTGAAGTTGGCACAAAGCCATGGCGGCATAATGACAGTACATTTGGAAGAATTCCGTAATCTTATAGTTAGGTATTAAGTCGATTTTCTTGTATATACACATTTAGCAATCGATATCGAAATGCTTCCAATCATTAGTTTAACAAACTGGTTTAACATATTAAGTTAATAAACATTTTTTAGCTTACTGAAGTCTACATAAAGCATTAACGGTATAACGGCAGTGCATTTAGAAGAATTACGTAATCTTATATTTAGGTATAAAGTCGACTTTCTTGTATATACACATTTAGCAATCGATATCGAAATGCTTCAAAACATTACTTTGACATATTTAAGTTAAATACCCATCTTAATCTTACTGAAGTCTACAAAAGCTTTAACGGCATAATGGCAGTGCATTAAGAAGAACTACGTAATCTTATTTTTAGGTTTTAAGTCGATTTTCTTGTATATAGTCATTTAGCAATCGATTTCGAAAATCTTCAAATCATTAGTTTAACATATTTAAGTTAATAAACCTTCTTTAACGAACTGAAGTTAGCATAAAGCCATGGCGGCATAACGGCAGTGCACGTAGAAGAATTCCGTAATCTTATATTTAGGTATAAATTCGATTTTCTTGTATATACACATTTAGCAATCGATATCGAAATGCTTCAAATCATTAGTTCAACATATTTAAGTTAATAAACTTTTTTTTAGCTTACTGAAGTCTACATAAAGCCATGGCGGCATAACGGCAGTGCATGTAGAAGAATTCCGTAGTCTTATATTTAGCTATGAATTCGATTTTTTTGTATATTCACATTTAAAAATCGGCATCTAAATGCTTCAAATCATTAGTTTAACATATTTAAGTTAATTAACCTTCTTTAACGTACTGCAGTTGATATAAAGCCTTGGCGGCATAACGACAGTACATTTGGAAGAATTCCGTAATCTTATATTTAGGTAGAAAGTCGATTTTCGTGTATATATGCATTAAGAAATCGATTTCGAAATGCTTCAAATAACTGGTGTAACATATCTAAGTTAATAAACCTTCTTAAACGAACTGAAGTTAACATAAAGCCATAACGGCATAACGGCCGTGCATTTAGAAAAATTCCGTTATCTTATATTTAGGTATAAAGTCGATTTTATTGTATATACGCATTAAGCAATCGATTTCGAAAATCTTCAAATAATTAGTTTAACATATTTAAGTTAATTAACCTTTTTTAACATATTGAAGTTGATATAAAGCCTTGGCGGCATAACGACAGTACATTTGGAAGAATTCCGTAATCTTATATTTAGGTAGAAAGACGATTTTCTTGTATATATGCATTAGGCAATCGATATCGAAATGCTTCAAATAACTGGTTTAACATATTTAAGTTAGTAAACCTTCTTTAATGTATTGAAGTATATAGAAAGCCATGGCGGCATAACGACAGTACATTTGGAAGAATTCCGTAATCTTATATTTAGGTATAAAGAAGATTTTCTTGTATATATGCATTTAGCAATCGAATTCGCAAATTTTTAAATCATTAGTTTAACATATTTAAGTTAATAAACCTTCTTTAACGAACAGAAGTTAACATAAGGCCGTAACGGCATAATGGCAGTGCATTTAGAAGAATTCTGTTATCTTATATTTAGGTATAAAGTCGATTTTCTTGTATACACACATTTGCAATCGATATCGAAATTCTTCAAATCATTAGTTTAACATATTTAAGTTAATAAACCTTTTTTAACGAACTGAAGTTTACATAAAGCCATAGAGGCATAACAGCAGTGCATTTAGAAGAATTCCGTAATCTTATACTTAGGTATAAAATCGATTTTCTGGTATATAAACATCTAGCAATCGATAACGAAATGCTTCAAATCATTAGTTTAACATATTTAAGTTAATTAACCTTCTTTATCTTACTGAAGTTTACATAAAGCCATTACGGTAGAACGGCAGTGAATTTAGAAGAATTCCGTATTCTTATATTTAGGTATAAAATCGATTTTTTTGTATATACACATTTAGCAAGCGATATCAAAATGCTTCAAATCATTAGTTTAACTTATTTAAGTTAATTAACCTTCTTTAACGTATTGAAGTTGATAAAGAGCCATGGCGGCATAACGACAGTACATTTGGAAGAATTCCGTAGTTTTATATTTAGGTATAAAGTCGATTTTCTTGTATATATGCATTAAGCAATCGATATCGAAATGCTTCAAATAACTGGTTTAACATATTTAAGTTAATAAACCTTCTTTAACGAACTGAATTTAATATAAGGCCATAACGGCATAACGGCAGTGCATTTAGAAGAATTCCGTTATCTTATATTTAAGTATAAATTCGATTTTCTTATATTTACACATTTAGCAAGCGATATCGAAATGTTTTAAATCATTAGTTTAACATATTTAAGTTAGTTAACCTTCTTTTAGAAGAAATTCGTAATCTTATAGTTAGGTATAAATTCGATTTTCTTGTATGTACACATTAAGCAATCGATAACGAAATGCTTCAAAACGATAGTTTAACATATCTAAGGTTATTAACCTTCTTTATCTTACTGAAGTTTACCTAAAGCCATAACGGTATAACGGCAGTGCATTTAGAAGAATTCCGTAATCTTATATTTAGGTATAAAGTCGATTTTGTTGTATATATACATTTAGCAATCGATATCGAGATGCTTCAACTCATTAGTTCAACATATTTAAGTTAATAAACCTTCTTTAACGATCTGAAGTTTGCATATAGCCATGGCGGCATAGCGGCAGTGTATGTAGAAGAATTCCGTAATCTTATATTCAGGTATAAAGTCGATTTTCTTGTATATACACATTTATCAATCGATATCGAAATGCTCCAACTAATTAGTTTTACATTTTCAAGTTATTTATATTAAACCTTCTTTAACACACTGAAGTCTACATAAAGCCTTAACGGTATTACTGCAGTGCATTTAGAAAAATTCCGTATTCTTATATTAAGGTGTAAAGTCGATTTTCTTGTATTTGCATATTTAGCAATCGATATCGAAATGCCTCAAATCATTAGTTTAACATATTAAGTTAATAAACATTTTTTAGCTTAATGAGGTTTACATAAAGCTTTAACGGTATAACGGCAGTGCATTTAGAAGAAATCCGTAATGTTATAATTTTATATTTAGGTATACAGTCGATTTTGTTGTATTTACACATTTAGCAGTCGATATCGAAATGCTTCAAACCATTAGTTTAACATATTTAAAATAATTAACCTTCTTTAACGTATTGTAGTTGATACAAACCATGGCGGCATAACGACAGTACATTTGGAAGAATTCCGTAATCTTATATTTAGGTATATGTAAAGTCGATTTTCTTGTATATACACATTTATCAATCGATATCGAAATGCTTCAAATCATTAGTTTAACATAATAAAATTAATAAACCTTCTTTAACGCACTGAAGTCTACATAAAGCCTTAACGGTATAACGGCAGTGCATTTAGAAAAATTCCGTATTCTTATATTAAGGTGTAAAGTCGATTTTCTTGTATTTGCATATTTAGCAATCGATATCGAAATGCCTCAAATCATTAGTTTAACATATTTAAGTTAACAAACCTTCTTTAACGAACTGTAGTTGACCTAAAGCCATGGCGGATTAACGGCAGTGCATTTGGAAGAATTCCGTTATCCTATGTTTAGGTATAAAGTCAAATTTCTTGTACTAGCACATTTAGCAATCGATATCGAAATGCTTCAAATCATTAGTTTAACATATTTAAGTTAAATTACCTTCTTTAACCTACCGAAAGTGACATGAAGCCATGGCGGCATAACGGCGATGCATGTAGAAGAATTCCGTAATTTTATAATTAGGTATAAAATCGATTTGTTGTATAAACACATTTAGCAGTCGATATCGAAATGCTTGAGATCATTAGTTTAACATATTTAAGTTAACTCACCCTATTTATCTTCCTGAAGTCTACATAAAGCCTTAACGGCATAACGGCAGTGCATTTAGAAGAATTACGTAATCTTATATTCAGGTATAATCTTATATTTAGATATAAAGTCGATATATATATATCGAAATGTTTCAAATCATTATTTTAACATATTTAAGTTAATAAGCCTTCTTTAACGCACTGAAGTTAACATAAAGTAATGGCGGTATAACGGCAGTGCATGTAGAAGAATTCCGTAATCTTGAGTTTAGGTATAAATTCGATTTTGTTGTATATACGCATTTAGCAATCGATATCGAAATGCTCCAACTAATTAGTTTAACATATTTAAGTTAATAAACTTTCTTCGAAGAACTAAAGTTGGCATAAAATCATTGCGGCATAACGGCAGTGCATGTAGAAGAATTTTGTTATCTTATATTTAGGTATAAAGTCGATTTTCTTGTATATACACATTTAGTAATCGATATCGAAATGCTTCAAATCATTAGTTTAACATATTAAAGTTAATAAACCTTCTATAACGCACTGAAGTCTACATAAAGCCTTAACGGTATAACTGCAGTGCATTTAGAAGAATTCCGTAATCTTATATTTAGGTATAAAGTCGATTTTCTTGTATTTGCATATTTAGCAATCGATATCGAAATGCCTCAAATCATTAGTTTAACATATTTAAGTTAACAAACCTTCTTTAACGAACTGTAGTTGACATAAAGCCATGGCGGATTAACGGCAGTGCATTTGAAAGAATTCCGTTATCCTATGTTTAGGTATAAAGTCAAGTTTCTTGTACTAGCACATTTAGCAATCGATATCGAAATTCTTCAAATCACTAGTTTAACATATTTAAGTTAAATTATCTTCTTTAACCTACCGAAGGTGACATGAAGCCATGGCGGCATAACTGCAGTGCATTTAGAAGAATTCCATAAGCTTATATTTAGGTACAAAGTCGATTTTCTTGTATTTACTCATTTAGCAATCGATATCGAAATGCTTCGAAATATAAGTTTAACATATTTAAGTTAATTAACCCTCTTTTTCATACTGAAGTCTACAAAAGCCTTAACGGCAGCGCATGTTGAAGAATTCCGTTATCTTTTATTTAGGTATAAAGTCGATATTGATGTACATACACATTTAGCAATCGATATCGAAATGCTTCAAATCATTAGTTTTACATTTTCAAGTAATTTATAATAAACTTTCTTTAACGCACTGAAGTTTACATAAAGCCGTAACAGTATAACTGCAGTGCATTTAAAATTCCGTAATCTTATATTTAGGTACAAAGTCGATTTTCTTGTATTTAAATATTTAGCAATCGATATCGAAATGCTTCAAATCATAAGTTTAACATATTTAAGTTAATTATTCCCCTCTATCTTACTGAAGTCTACATAAAGCCTTAACGGCTTAACGGCAGTGAGTTTAGAAGACTTCCGTTATCTTATATTTAGGTATAAATTCGATTTTCTTGTATATACACATTTAGCAAGCGATATCGAAATGTTTCAAATCATTAGTTTAACATATTTAAGTTAGTTAACCTTTTTTAACATATTGAAGTTGATATAAAGCCATGGCGGCATAACGGCAGTGCACGTAGAAGAATTCCGTAATCTTATATTCAGGTATAAAGTCGATTTTCTTGTATATACACATTTAGCTATCGATATCGAAATGCTTCAAATCATTAGTTTAACATATTAAGTTAATAAACATTTTTTAGCTTAATGAGGTCTACATAAAGCCTTAACGGTATAACGGCAGTGCATTTAGAAGAAATCCGTAATGTTACAATTTTATAGTTAGGTATAAAGTCGATTTTTTTGTATTTACACATTTAGCAGTCGATATCGGAATGCTTCAAACCATTAGTTTAACATATTTAATATAAATAACCTTCTTTATCGTATTGCAGTTGATACAAACCATGTTGACATAACGACAGTACATTTGGAAGAATTCCGTAATCTTATATTTAGATATATGTAAAGTCGATTTTGTTGTATATACACATTTAGCAATCGATATTGAAATGCTTCAAATCATTAGTTTTACATTTTCACGTTATTTATATTAAACCTTCTTTAACACACTGAAGTCTACATAAAGCCTTAACGGTATAACTGCAGTGCATTTAGAAAAATTCCGTATTCTTATATTAAGGTGTAAAGTTGATTTTCTTGTATTTGCATATTTAGCAATCGATATCGAAATGCCTCAAATCATTAGTTTAACATATTTAAGTTAACAAACCTTCTTTAGCGAACTGTAGTTGACATAAAGCCATGGCGGATTAACGGCAGTGCATTTGGAAGAATTCCGTTATCCTATGTTAAGGAATAAAGTCAAATTTCTTGTACTAGCACATTTAGCAATCGATATCGAAATGCTTCAAATCATTAGTTTAACATATTTAAGTTAATTAACCCTCTTTTTCTTACTGAAGTATACAAAAGCCTTAAGGGCATAACGGCAGTGCATTTAGAACAATTTTATAATCTTATATTTAGGTATAAAGTCGATTTTCTTGTATATACTCACTTAGCAATCGATATCGAAATGCTTCAAATCATTAGTTTTACATTTTCAAGTTATTTATAATAAACCTTCTTTAACGCACTTAAGTGTACATAAAGCCTTAACGGTATAACTGCAGTGCATTTAAAAGAATTCCGTAATCTTATATTTAGGTACAAAGTCGATTTTTTTGTATTTACATATTTATCAATCGATATAGAAATGCTTCAAATCATAAGTTTAACATATTTAAGTTAATTATTCCCCTCTATCTTACTGAAGTCCACATAAAGCCTTAACGACATAACGGCAGTGCGTTTAGAAGAATTCCGTTATCTTATATTTAGGTATAAATTCGATTTTCTTGTATATACACATTTAGCAAGCGATATCGAAATGTTTCAAATCATTAGTTTAACATATTTAAGTTAGTTAACCTTCTTTAACATATTGAAGTTGATTTAGAGCCATGGCGGCATAACGGCAGTGCATTTGGAAGAATTCCGTAATCTTATATTCAGGTATAAAGTCGATTTTCTTGTATATACACATTTAGCTATCGATATCGAAATGCTTCAAATCATTAGTTTAACATATTGAGTTAATAAACATTTTTTAGCTTAATGAGGTCTACATAAAGCCTTAACGGTATAACGGCAGTGCATTTAGAAGAAATCCGTAAAGTTATAATTTTATATTTAGGTATAAAGTCGATTTTGTTGTATTTACACATTTAGCAGTCGATATCGAAATGCTTCAAACCATTAGTTTAACATATTTAAAATAATTAACCTTCTTTAACGTATTGTAGTTGATACAAACCATGGCGGCATAACGACAGTACATTTGGAAGAATTCCGTAATCTTATATTTAGGTATATGTAAAGTCGATTTTCTTGTATATACACATATATCAATCGATATCGAAATGCTTCAAATCATTAGTTTTATATTTTCAAGTTATTTATATTAAACCTTCTTTAACACACTGAAGTCTACATAAAGCCTTAACGGTATTACTGCAGTGCATTTAGAAAAATTCCGTATTCTTATATTAAGGTGTAAAGTCGATTTTCTTGTATTTGCATATTTAGCAATCGATATCGAAATGCCTCAAATCATTAGTTTAACATATTTAAGTTAACAAACCTTCTTTAACGAACTGTAGTTGACATAAAGCCATGGCGGATTAACGGCAGTGCATTTGGAAGAATTCCGTTATCCTATGTTTAGGTATAAAGTCAAATTTCTTGTACTAGCACATTTAGCAATCGATATCGAAAAGCTTCAAGTCATTAGTTAAACATATTTAAGTTAAATTACCTTCTTTAACCTACCGAAAGTGACATGAAGCCATGGCGGCATAACGGCGGTGCATGTAGAAGAATTTTGTTATCTTATATTTAGGTATAAAGTCGATTTTCTTGTATATACACATTTAGTAATCGATATCGAAATGCTTCAAATCATTAGTTTAACATATTAAAATTAATAAACCTTCTATAACGCACTGAACTCTACATAAAGCCTTAACGGTATAACTGCAGTGCATTTAGAAGAATTCCGTAATCTTATATTAAGGTATAAAGTCGATTTTCTTGTATTTGCATATTTAGCAATCGATATCGAAATGCCTCAAATCATTAGTTTAACATATTTAAGCTAACAAACCTTCTTTAACGAACTGTAGTTGACATAAAGCTATGGCGGATTAACGGCAGTGCATTTGAAAGAATTCCGTTATCCTATGTTTAGGTATAAAGTCAAGTTTCTTGTACTAGCACATTTAGCAATCGATATCGAAATTCTTCAAATCATTAGTTTAACATATTTAAGTTAACATAAAGTAATGGCGGTATAACGGCAGTGCATGTAGAAGAATTCCGTAATCTTGAGTTTAGGTATAAATTCGATTTTGTTGTATATACGCATTTAGCAATCGATATCGAAATGCTCCAACTAATTAGTTTAACATATTTAAGTTAATAAACTTTCTTCGAAGAACTAAAGTTGGCATAAAATCATTGCGGCATAACGGCAGTGCATGTAGAAGAATTTTGTTATCTTATATTTAGGTATAAAGTCGATTTTCTTGTATATACACATTTAGTAATCGATATCGAAATGCTTCAAATCATTAGTTTAACATATTAAAGTTAATAAACCTTCTATAACGCACTGAAGTCTACATAAAGCCTTAACGGTATAACTGCAGTGCATTTAGAAGAATTCCGTAATCTTATATTTAGGTATAAAGTCGATTTTCTTGTATTTGCATATTTAGCAATCGATATCGAAATGCCTCAAATCATTAGTTTAACATATTTAAGTTAACAAACCTTCTTTAACGAACTGTAGTTGACATAAAGCCATGGCGGATTAACGGCAGTGCATTTGAAAGAATTCCGTTATCCTATGTTTAGGTATAAAGTCAAGTTTCTTGTACTAGCACATTTAGCAATCGATATCGAAATTCTTCAAATCACTAGTTTAACATATTTAAGTTAAATTATCTTCTTTAACCTACCGAAGGTGACATGAAGCCATGGCGGCATAACTGCAGTGCATTTAAAAGAATTCCATAAGCTTATATTTAGGTACAAAGTCGATTTTCTTGTATATACTCATTTAGCAATCGATATCGAAATGCTTCGAAATATAAGTTTAACATATTTAAGTTAATTAACCCTCTTTTTCATACTGAAGTCTACAAAAGCCTTAACGGCAGCGCATGTTGAAGAATTCCGTTATCTTTTATTTAGTTATAAAGTCGATATTGATGTACATACACATTTAGCAATCGATATCGAAATGCTTCAAATCATTAGTTTTACATTTTCAAGTTATTTATAACAAACCTTCTTTAACGCACTGAAGTTTACATAAAAACTTAACAGTATAACTGCAGTGCATTTAAAAGAATTCCGTAATTTTATATTTAGGTACAAAGTCGATTTTCTTGTATTTAAGTATTTAGCAATCGATATCGAAATGCTTCAAATCATAAGTTTAACATATTTAAGTTAATTATTCCCCTCTATCTTACTGAAGTCTACATAAAGCCTTAACGGCTTAACGGCAGTGAGTTTAGAAGAATTCCGTTATCTTATATTTAGGTATAAATTCGATTTTCTTGTATTTACACATTTAGCAAGCGATATCGAAATGTTTCAAATCATTAGTTTAACATATTTAAGTTAGTTAACCTATTTTAACATATTGAAGTTGATATAAAGCCATGGCGGCATAACGGCAGTGCATGTAGAAGAATTCCGTAATCTTATATTCAGGTATAAAGTCGATTTTCTTGTATATACACATTTAGCTATCGATATCGAAATGCTTCAAATCATTAGTTTAACATATTAAGTTAATAAACATTTTTTAGCTTAATGAGGTCTACATAAAGCCTTAACGGAATAACGGCAGTGCATTTAGAAGAAATCCGTAATGTTATAATTTTATATTTAGGTATAAAGTCGATTTTGTTGTATTAACACATTTAGCAGTCGATATCGAAATGCTTCAAACCATTAGTTTAACATATTTAAAATAATTAACCTTCTTTATCGTATTGTAGTTGATACAAACCATGGCGGCATAACGACAGTACATTTGGAAGAATTCCGTAATCTTATATTTAGGTATATGTAAAGTCGATTTTCTTGTATATACACATTTAGCAATCGATATCGAAATGCTTCAAATCATTAGTTTTACATTTTCAAGTTATTTATAATAAACCTTTTTTAACACACTGAAGTCTACATAAAGCCTTAACGGTATAACTGCAGTGCATTTAGAAGAAATCCGTAATGTTATAATTTTATATTAAGGTATAAAGTCGATTTTCTTGTATTTACATATTTAGCAATCGATATCGAAATGCTTCAAATCATTAGTTTAACATATCTAAGTTAATTAACCTTCTTTAACGTATTGAAGTTGATATAAAGCCATAACGACAGTGCATTTGGAAGAGTTCCGTAATTTTATATTTAGGTATAAAGTCGATTTTGTTCAATATACGCATTTAGCAATCGATATCGAAATGCTTCAAATCATTAGTTTAACATATTTAAGATAATAAAACTTCTTTAACGCACTGAAGTCTACATAAAGCCTTAGCGGTATAACTGGACTGCATTTAGAAGAATTCCGTTATCTTATATTTAGGTATAAATTCGACTTTCTTGTATATACTCATTTAGCAAGCGACATCAAAATGCTTCAAATTATTAGTTTAACTTTTTTAAGTTAATTAACCTTCTTTAACGAATTGAAGTTGACATAAAGCCATGGCGGCATAACGACAGTGCACGTAGAAGAATTCCGTAATCTTATATTTAGGTATAAAGTCGATTTTCTTGTATATACACATTTAGCAATCGATATCGAAATGCTTCAAATCATTAGTTTAACTTATTTAAGTTAATAAACCTTCTTTAACGATCTGAAGTCTACATAAAGCCTTAACGGCATAACGGCAGTGCATTTAGAAGAATTCCATAATATTATAATTTTATATTTAGGTATAAATTCGATTTTCTTGTATATACACATTTAGCAATCGATATCGAAATGCTTCAAATCATTAGTTTAACATATTTAAGTTAATAAACCTTCTTTAGCGCACTAAAGTCTACATAAGGCCCTAATGGCATAACGGCAGTGCAGTGGCATAACGGCAGAATTCCATAATGTTATAATTTTATATTTAGGTATAATGCCGATTTTCTTGTATTTACATATTTAGCAATCGATATCGAAATGCTTCAAACCATTAGTTTAACATATTAAGTTAATAAACATTTTTTAGCTTACTGAAGTCTACATAAAGCCTTAACGGTATAACGGCAGTGCATTTAGAAGAATTCCGTAATGTTATAATTTTATATTTGTTTATAAAGTCAATTTTCTTGTATATACACATTTAGCAATCGATATCGAAATGCTTTAAATCATTAGTTTAACATATTTAAGTTAATAAAACTTCTTTAACGAACTGCAGTTTATACAAGCCATGCCGGCATAACGACAGTACATTTGGAAGAATTCCGTAGTCTTATATTTAGGTATGAATTCGATTTTCTTGTATATACATATTTGGCAAGCGATATCGAAATGCTTCAAATCATTAGTTTAACATATTTAAGTTAATTAACTTTCTTCAACGTATTGAAGTTGATATAAAGCCATAACGGCAGTGCATTTAGAAGAATTCCGTAATCTTATATTTAGGTATAAAGTCGATTTTCTTGTATATACACATTTAGCAATCGATATCGAAAATCTTCAAATAACTGGTTTAGCATATTTAGGTTAATTATCCTTCTTTATCTTACTGAAGTTTAAATAAAGCCATAACGGCATAATGGCAGTATATTTGAGTGAATTGTTTAGGTATAAAGTCGATTTTCTTGTATATACACATTTAGCAATCGATATCGAAATGCTTCAAACTCATTAGTTTAACATATTTAAGTTAATAAACCTTCTTTAACGATCTGAAGATGGCATAACGGCAGTGGATGTAGGAGAATTTCGTAATCTTATATTTAGGTATAAAGTCGATTTTCATGTATATACATATTTAGCTATCGATATCGAAATGCTTCAAATCATAAGTTTAACATATTTAAGTTAAATATTCCCCTCTATCTCTTACTGAAGTCTACATAAAGCCTTAACGGCATAACGGCAGTGCGTTTAGAAAAAATTCCGTTATCTTATATTTAGGTATAAATTCGATTTTCTTTTACATACACATTTAGCAAGCGATATCGAAATGCTTCAAATCATTAGTTTAACATATTTAAGTTAATTAACCTTCTTTAACGTATTGAAGTTGATATAAAGCCATGGCGGCATAACGACAGCACATTTGGAAAAATTCCGTAATCTTATATTTAGGTACAAAGTCGATTTTCTTGTATATACACATTTAGCTATCAATATCGAAATGCTTCAAATCATTAGTTTAACATATATAAGTTAATAAACATTCTTTAAACGAACTGCAGTTTATACAAAGCCATGGCAGCATAACGACAGTACATTTGGAAGAATTCCGTAATCTTATAATTTAGGTTAAAAGTCGATTTTTTTGTATATTCACATTTAGCAATCGATATCGAAATGCTTCAAATCATTAGTTTAACATATTTAAGTTAATAAACCTTCTTTAACGCACTGAAGTCTACATAAAGCCTTAACGGTATAACAGCACTGCATTTAGAAGAATTCCGTTATCTTATATTAAGGTATAAATTCGACTTTCTTGTATATACACATTTAGCAATCGATATCGAAATGCTTCAAAACATTAGTTTAACATATTTAAGTTAATTAACCCTCTTTTTCATACTGAAGTCTTCAAAAGCCCTAACGGCATAACGGCAGTGCATGAGAAGAAGAATTCCGTTATCTTTTATTCAGGTATAAAGTCGATATTGTTGTACATACACATTTAGCAATCCATATCGAAATGCTTCAAATTCATTAGTTTTACATTTTCAAGTTTATTTATAATAAACCTTCTTTAAATCACTGAAGTCTACATAAAGCCTTAGCGGCATAACGGCAGTGCATTTAGAAGAATTATGTTATCTTATATTTAGGTATAAATTCGATTTTCTTGTATATACACATTTAGCAATCGATATCGAAATGCTTCAAATCATTAGTTTAACATATTTAAGTTAATAAACCTTCTTTAGCGCACTAAAGTCTACATAAGGCCCTAATGGCATATCGGCAGTGCATTTAGAAGAATTATGTTATCTTATATTTAGGTATAAAGTCAATTTTCTTGTATTTACATATATAGCAATCGATATCGAAATGCTTCAAATCATAAGTTTAACATATTTAAGGTAATTATTCCCCTCTATCTTACTGAAGTCTACATAAAAAGCCAACAGAACATTTGGAAAAATTCCGTAATCTTATATTTAGGTATAAAGTCGATTTTCTTGTATTTACATCTTTAGCAATCGATATCGAAATGATTCAAATCATAAGTTTAACATATTTAAGTTAATTATTCCCCTCTATCTTACTGAAGTCTACATAAAGCCTTGACGGCATAACGATAGTACATTTGGAAGAATTCCGTAATCTTTTATTTAGGTATATGTAAAGTCGATTTTCTTGTATATACACATTCAGCAATCGTCATAGTTTTACATTTTCAAGTTATTTATAATAAACCTTCTTTAAACACACTGAAGTCTACATAAAGCCTTAAACGGTATAACTGCAGTGCATTTAGAAGAATTCCGTAATCTTATATTAAGGTAAAAAGTCGATGTAGAGTCGATTTTCTTGTATTTAAACATTTCGAAATCGATATCGAAATGCATCAAATCATTAGCTTAACATATTTTAGTTAATTAACCCTATTTATCTTCCTGAAGTCTACACCAAGCCTTAACGGCATAACGGCAGTGCATTTAGAAGAATTACGTTATGTTATATTTAGGTATAATCTTATATTTAGATATAAAGTCTATATACATATATTTCGAAATGTTTCAAATCATTATTTTAACATATTTAAGTTAATAAACCTTCTTTAACGCACTGAAGTTAAGATTAAGCCATGGCGGTATAAACGGCAGTGCATATAGAAGAATTCCGTAGTCTTATGTTTAGGTATAAATTCGATTTTGTTGTATATACCCATATAGCAATCGATTTTGAGATGCTTCAACTCATTAGTTTAACATATTTAAGTTAAAAAAACTTTCTTCAAAGAACTGAAGTTGGCATAAAATCATGGGCGGCATAACGGCAGTGCATGTAGAAGAATTCCGTTATCTTATATTTAGGTATAAAGTCGATTTTCTTGTATATACTCATTTAGCAATCGATATCGAAATGCTGCAAATCATTAGTTTAACATATTTAAGTTAATTAGGCTTCCTTAACGCACTGATGTTAACATAAAGTCGATTTTCTTGTATTTACATCTTTAGCAATCGATATCGAAATGATTCAAATCATAAGTTTAACATATTTAAGTTAATTATTCCCCTCTATCTTACTGAAGTCTACATAAAGCCTTAACGGCATAACGATAGTACATTTGGAAGAATTCCGTAATCTTATATTTAGGTATATGTAAAAGTCGATTTTCTTGTATATACACATTTAGCAATCGATATCGAAATGCTTCAAATCATTAGTTTTACATTTTCTAGTTATTTATAATAAACCTTCTTTAACACACCTGAAGTCTACATAAAGCCTTAACGGTATAACTGCAGTGCATTTAGAAGAATTCCGTAATCTTATATTAAGGCAAAAAGTCGATGTAAAGTCGATTTTCTTGTATATAAACATTTCGCAATCGATATCGAAATGCTTCAAATCATTAGCTTAACATATTTTAGTTAATTAACCCTATTTATCTTCCTGAAGTCTACACCAAGCCTTAACGGCATAACGGCAGTGCATTTAGAAGAATTACGTAATCTTATATTTAGGTATAATCTTATATTTAGATATAAAGTCGATATATATTTTCGAAATGTTTCAAATCATTATTTTAACATATTTAAGTTAATAAACCTTCTTTAACGCACTAAAGTTAAGATTAAGCCATGGCGGTATAACGGCAGTGCATATAGAAGAATTCCGTAGTCTTATGTTTAGGTATAAATTCGATTTTGTTGTATATACCCATATAGCAATCGATTTTGAGATGCTTCAACTCATTAGTTTAACATATTTAAGTTAATAAACTTTCTTCAAAGAACTGAAGTTGGCATAAAATCATGGCGGCATAACGGCAGTGCATGTAGAAGAATTCCGTTATCTTATATTTAGGTATAAAGTCGATTTTCTTGTATATACACATCTAGCAATCGATATCGAAATGCTTCAAATCATTAGTTTAACATATTTAAGTTAATTAACCTTCTTTATCTTACTGAAGTCTGCAAAAGCCTTAACGGCATAACGGCAGTGCATTTAGAAGAATTACGTAATCTTATATTAAGGTATAAAGTCGATTTTCTTGTATTTACATATTTAGCAATCGATATCGAAATGCTTCAAATCATTAGTTTAACATATTTAAGTTAACAAACCTTCTTTAACGAACTGGAGTTGACATAAAGCCATGGCGGATTAACGGCAGTGCATTTGGAAGAATTCCGTTATCCTATGTTTAGGTATAAAGTCAAGTTTCTTGTAATAGCACATTTAGCAATCGATATCGAAATGCTTCAAATCATTAGTTTAACATATTTAAGTTAGTTAACCTTTTTTAACATATTGAAGTTGATATAAAGCCATGGCGGCATAACGGCAGTGCAGTTAGAAGAACTCCATAATCTTATATTTATGTATAAAGTCGATTTTCTTGTATATACTCATTTAGCAATCGATATCGAAATGCTTCAAAATATTAGTTTAACATATTTAAGTTAATTAACCTCTTTTTCATACTGAAGTCTACAAAAGCCTTAACGGCATAACGGCAGTGCATGTAGAAGAATTCCGTTATCTTTTATTTAGGTATAAAGTCGATATTGTTGTACATACACATATAGCAATCTATGTCGAAATGCTTCAAATCATTAGTTTAATATATTTAAGTTAACAAACCTTCTTTAAAGAACTAAAGTTGACATAAAGCCATGGCGGATTAACGGCAGTGCATTTGGAAGAATTCCGTTATCCTATGTTTAGGTATAAAGTCAAGTTTCTTGTACTAGCACATTTAGCAATCGATATCGAAATGCTTCAAATCATTAGTTTAACATATTTAAGTTAAATTACCTTCTTTAACCTACCGAAGGTGACATGAAGCCATGGCGGCATAACGGCAGGGCATGTAGAAGAATTCCGTAATTTTATATTTAGGTATAACATCGATTTGTTGTATAAACACATCGAGCAATCGATATCGAAATGCTTCAAATCATTAGTTTAACATATTTTAGTTAATTAACCCTATTTATCTTCCTGAAGTCTACATCAAGCCTTAACGGCATAACGGCAGTGCATTTAGAAGAATTACGTAATCTTATATTTAGGTATATTCTTATATTTAGGTATAAAGTCGATATATATATCGAAAGGTTTCAAATCATTATTTTAATATATTTAAGTTAATAAGCCTTCTTGAACGCACTGAAGTTAACATAAAGCCATGGCGGTATAACGGCAGTGCATGTAGAAGAATTCCGTAATCTTATGTTTAGGTATAAATTCGATTTTGTTGTATATACACATTTAGCAATAGATAACGAGATGCTTCAACTCATTAGTTTAACCTATTTAAGTTAATAAACTCTCTTCGAAGAACTGAAGTTGGCATAAAATCATGGCGGCATAACGGCAGTGCATGTAGAAGAATTCCGTTATCTTATATTTAGGTATAAAGTCGATTTTCTTGTATATACACATTTAGCTATCGATATCGAAATGCTTCAAATCATTAGTTTAACATATTTAAGTTAATAAACACTCTTTAACGCACTGAAGTCTACGTAAAGCCTTAACGGTATAACTGCAGTGCATTTAGAAGAATTCCGTAATCTTATATTAAGGTATAAAGTCGATTTTCTTGTTTATACATATTTAGCAATCGATATCGAAATGCTTCAAATCATTAGTTTAACATATTTTAGTTAAATTACCTTCTTTAACCTACCGAAGGTGACATGAAGCCATGGCGGCCTAACGGCAGTGCAGTTAGAAGAATTCCATAATCTTATATTTAGGTATAAAGTCGATTTTCTTGTATATACTCATTACTAATCGATATCGAAATGCTTCAAAATATTAGTTTAACATATTTAAGTTAATTATTGCCCTCTGTCTTACTGAAGTCTACATAAAGCCTTAAGGGCATAACGGCAGTGCGTTTAGAAGAATTCCGTTATCTTATATTTAGGTATAAAGTCGATATTGTTGTACATGCACATATAGCAATCTATATCGAAATGCTTCAAATCATTAGTTTTACATTTTCAAGTTATCTATAATAAACCCTCTTTATCGCACTGAAGTTTACATAAAGCCTTAACGGTATAACTGCAGTGCATTTAAAGGAATTCCGTAATCTAATATTTAGGTACAAAGTCGATTTTCATTGTACTTACACATTTAGCAATCGATATCGAAATGCTCCAAATCATAAGCTTAACATATTTAAGTTAATTATTCCCCTCTATCTTACTGAAGTCTACATAAAGCCTTAAGGGCATAACGGCAGTGCGTTTAGAAGAATTCCGTTATCTTATATTTAGGCATAAATTCGATTTTCTTGTATATACACATTTAGCAAGCGATATCGAAATGTTTCAAATCATTAGTTTAGCATATTTGAGTTAAAAAAGCTTCTTTAACGCACTGAAGTTAACATAAAGCCATGGCGGATTAACGGCAGTGCATGTAGAAGAATTCCGTAAACTTATATTCAGGTATAAAGTCGATCTTCTTGTATATACACATTTAGCTATCGATATCGAAATGCTTCAAATCATTAGTTTAACATATTAAGTTAATAAACATATTTTAGCTTAATGAGGTCTACATAAAACCTTAACGGTATAACGGCAAAGCATTTTGAAGAAATCCGTAATGTTATAATTTTATA